>PNEQ01005715.1:23055-110480 GCA_003012365.1 Medauroidea extradentata
TGTTGGTAAGACCAAGCTTGGAGTCCTCCAAACAAAATTAATTATTTCCCTCGACCAAATTATTCATTTAAACGCAATTTGTTTGTGCCAAACGTATATTTGGTTACTACAGGACGTCGAATAAATATTTTGAGTAAACAAACAACTCGTTACAACTTGTCAACAAAATAATATTGTTAGTTATAAGTGAAGTGCTTTGAACCAACAATTTTTTTTTCGATGGACTAAATGATTTGGTTGGCGAAACTAAATCAATTTGGTTGACTTGCGGAAGACGGCAGTCTGGCGTGCGTAAGCGATAAGATGTCGAACAATGTATACCTCAACATTCAAAATATAAGTTTGTGCGACAAGTAGGACGTCTAAACCGTTAATCAGCATAATTCTAGTATCTTAATTTTAGCTATAACAATTTCAAAGTGGTTAATTCGATTGATCAGAAAAGAAAATGCTATAAACTTGAAAAACACTGCAGCTCCACAACTCGTTGTTTGTGCTGCGGCCCTGCGGTGCACGACGTAACTATTCCTATACAAATAACACTCTCGTTCTCGTGGAAGCACTCGTAGCTTAGTTGGTTAGGTCATGCGTTGCAGGTGACAAGTGAAGGGAAAAAGGATCAAATCCCGGTGCGGCCACACTCTTTTTTACTCGACGAAATATTTTTATGGCCAGCTAAATATTTGGTACTGCTAACAAAATTCAGCTGTTTGCCTCAAACAAATCGAGGGAACAAAATAATTTGGTACGAGCAAACAAATATTTCTTTGCCCCTATACAAACAAATGATTTGGTTGATTCAAACAAATTTTGTTTGCGCCAACAAATTTTTTTTCTCAGTGCAGTGATTGGATGTTTCGTCTCTCATTTTTTGTTGGCGTACTACTGGTAAATCACAAACGTACGGTGTCTCAGTTAGCTTACTTTGATTAGCACAGTCAAATGACAGAAGACTACACAAAGACGTGCTGCCAATAATCATGAATAGGGACCTTGTTTTTTCGCGAAAATAATTTTGCCCTAGTCTGTTTCAGTGCCTGACGTGCACATCTGCAATTCTGATTCATGGCTATTGGCAGCGTGTTTGTGTGAAGAGCCGTATCTCATTTGACTGAGCCAATTACAAAAACTTTCCTGCAACACTACATGTCTGTGATTTGCCGGTAGAATCCCAAGGCTCGCGACAGTTAAAATATCCAATCACTGCCCACGAAGCAGAACTGCAGATGTGCACGTAAGGCACGGAAACAAAGAGAGGCAAAATTCTTTTCGTGAAAAACAAGGGTCTCTAATTATGAAGTAGAGCTACGGATGTGCGCATAACTGAATTGAAACAAACTGTCGCATAACTCATCTCGCGACAAACTCGTAGTTGTAGCAATCGGTTAGAGTCTCTGAACGCACCTTGTGTCTAACTTTACACCACGTGAAGTAGAATATTTCCTGTTTGTCGGACCTCGTTGTGGGGTGTTCTTCTGCAGTAGTTGCTCAACGAATGACTTGGGACAGTAATTGCTGATAAACTCCACCACGTTGCCTAACCCGTGCTGACCTAGATCGTCACAAATGGTGTAGTAGGTAAATAGATGCGCTTATGAGTACTGCCAGGTAATTTTCGTGAAGAAATATTTTCTCTTACTTGTTACAACGCCTTACATTCACACCTGCAGCTCTGCTTCGTGGTCAAAGGTGGACGTTTTTAACTCTGAGTGTTTTGAGTTCTACCCGCAAATCATGTATGTGTGCTTTCGCAGTAACCTTGTTCTGATTGGCCGAGTCAAATAAGAGTCGTCTACCAATAAACGTAAAGTAAATGGCTGATGTGGACTGGCGCTAAAAGAAGATAGTTCTAAAATCTTTTCGCGGAAATTTCCGCACCCTATTTATGAGTAGTCATCGAGAGTAGGATCTCAATAGAGCACCTAGCACTAACAGACAAGTGGTAGGCGAGCAATAGTCGGCTTTACGGTCATGGTTCCGATTTTCTATATTTTTAAAAATAATAATTTTTTTAAAAAACAAAATGGCAGCCGGTATCGTATAATCGCTCTGTAACTTTGTTATAACTTGTATATAGATGGTAGCTAATTAATTAATTAACGAATTTCCATTTAACTGACAAATAAGTTACACATGCAAGAAAGTTACGAATTAATTTTACTTTATCAGCTCTCATCTGAGTTCAAAAAAATATTTCTCTGGAAAGGTGATAAACTCGGGCCCATGCCCTCAAAGTCCGCGCGCGCTTTTAGGTATCGATGCCACTCGTTACAGTCCAATATCCCGTAAACTAGATCTGCTAACAGTTTGATATTACACGCGACGAAAGCCAAAGGATCGAACTACAGATGAAAGAATGTACTTATTTCCTTTACCTTTAGGATATTTACTGAGTGATGTGGCACAGCGGTAACACGTTGGACTCTCTCTGGACCCGGCTCCGACCATCGTGTTTTCGATTTTCCATGGTTTCCCGAAATCGCTCCAAGTGAATTCCGGGATGGTTCCTTAACAAATGACATGTCAGACTACTCTCCCAGCTCCTGTCATTATACCGAGTAGTGTATCACCCTCCATAATGACCTTGCTGTCGACGAGACATAGCCTGCTTACCTTATACCTTTAGGAAACTGAACTCCAAATACCTAAAAATGCCGTTTTTTTTAGTCATTTTCACTATTTTTCCTCCTTTAATGACAAACGATAGAATAAAAGTAAAACATGACGTCTGTGATAAATAATTTTCTAACTTCCTGAAATAAAAAGTGTATTCCCAAGACAGCTCTTTATGCGGAGATATACATGCAAACACTGGTTTTACTGACTTGTCTTTTTAGCGAATCCAATGCTTTGTCGACATCAGGGCGTAATCTGTGGCTCAAAGAAACAGTGACACGAAGGGAACTTGCCATGGCCTGTATTATCTAACCATCCAAGAATTCGTCCATGGTGATTAAACAAAACCGAAATCAGCATGGATGGTGGGATCGGGATTGTAGCCCAGATACGTCTACTCTCAAACGTGAGCTTATGGTTTTACCCAAGCGCTACCCGCCACAGACTTAACGTAAACACAGACATGGCGTAACGGTTCTTTTGATGCGGGTGAACTTCGCCACGTATTGGCTGCCCTGTATCTGAGTCCTGCATGTTACGGTAGGTTTTCTATTGGCCTGGCTGCCGGCCAATAGGACATCCGCCTTTGGCAGATTGGCTTTAGGCATTTCCGTCATGTTGCTGGCCAACGAAGCCATTTTGCTGGCGGGTGTGACTGAGTTTGCCGTCCTACGTGATATTTCACTTCCGTATTCCTAAATATTCTGTGATCTCACTTGGTACACGAGGTAGTTTCGCTTCTGCAATATTGCGTATTCCATGCCTGCACTCCGCCCACGTCCTCGCCTTTCAGAGCCGTAGAGTCGACGGGAGAGCAAGACAAGGCTGGGGACGGGACAACTGGAGATTGCTCGTCCAGATTGTAGCTTGCGACGAGCCACATCTTGTCGACTTCTTTGGAGACTTGTGACGGCGTCGTCTAGCAGGCGTCGTCTTGGCACTTCCTTGTATCGGCGAGATCTGGAGCGATGGCATGCAAATATAACAACCGAGATGTGCCCTCAAAGTCGAACCTCAGCGCACATTCACGTTGCCAGCATCTTGTTCGTCGCTGATAAATGTATGCTCTCTCACCGTTCATATACATTTTTGAAACAATGTAGTTATCCCTATGAGTGGTTCGGGATGAAAGTTATCACGTTTGTTACCCTGCACTCTAAAAAAATAGTTTGTAAATTTACCAGACGTGCGTATAGGAGCGCTAAGAAAGTAGGTATGGTAGAACTGATTCCCAGACATCCATGGTAACAAGCCTAAACGTTTTTATAAAAAAGTATAATATTCACTAAAGTTACCAAACTTGTATTGTAACAACTGTAAAAGTTTGCATATTTACAAGGCGGAAGTATGATAACTCCCATACTGCGTTTCGGTTAATTACTTCCGAAATATTTTAAGAAGTTTTTTACAGCGTATAGTTACTTTTTCCTCTAAGATAATTTATAGTTTTTTTGCCACTATTTAATTTAGAGGAAGCCTCCTATGTAATAATCAAAGTGTATAGAAGAATATACTACAATCAAAAGTTAATGCCTGAGGTCACAATACATAACATTTGTATTACTATTCTAAAACAAGATTTTCTTCAAAAGTGGTACCCTTACTGCGAACCACCCACAGTAAGATTCCGTCAGAAATAATATTTGCACGTGTACTCGTATCTTCGTAAATAACTGCTATGGCATCAGGGTTTTCTTTCAGGGGTAGTAGTAAACTGTTATCTATAGACGCCGTTTGTTATTTAATCGTGTAATGTGTTTTTAAAGAGGAAAAACATTAAAAATTGGCTAAAAATTAAATTTTTAGGCTAGGATGCTCAGTCTATTTTAGGCAAAGGAGAAAGGTACAACCAAGCTTATAAGTTTAGTCCTTAGGCTAATGCAGATCTTGTTTGCGTCCTATTGGACCACTTTCGTTTGACCATCGGTTACGTAACCAAAAATCTACCAGTCAGTCTTGCTCTGTGTTACACGTGTTAGCAATGAAAGTAACAAGAATTAGGAAATGTAAGTTTTCCAGTTTTTCCGGCGTTGAGATAAAAGCACTTTTGTTGGACAGTTGGACGACATTAAGCAGAAAGGAACCAACCCACAAATTAAACGATTTGGAGATAATCATGCCACGTAGAAGGAGAAGGTCCGAAGTAGCCTACGTATCAGAAAAAGAAGAAATACTAAATCACGATATTTGACTAAAAATAAGAGCCCGGATAAAAATGGTTTAAACAAGGTTTAGAAACACACAGAAAACTTTGACCTTAAATATCTCAGTGGAAACCTTTCTGCTTAACGCAGTCCAATTGTGTATGATTTCTTGTTAACACATGGACACGAATTGGTAACATATTAGTATTACCTCGTAAAACTATTAATTTTGTTGATTTCCAGTCACCCGTTGAGTGTTACGTTTAGTTATAACTATGTGAATTATATATATATATATATAATATTTATATATTATATATATAATATATATCTATATTTATTTATTTATTCCTTTCAGCTAGTTTGTATTGGGTAGTATTTTCGGTATTTACAGCAGTCTGAGTAAGCCATTTTTAGGTACTTTAAAGAGCTAGAAATCATGTTTTAATATGCGATTAAATTGAATAAAATTTTAGAAGCATGGTTTGAAATGTGTGTTATTTTTGTGGATAAACATATCAGGGATATGTTTAACATTTTCGCGTAAAAAAAGATGTAAGTATCGGTAACAGCGGGGTGTTAGAAACCGATATAGTGACTCAAACTAACAGACAACAGGTTAAGAACTAGCCATGCCAAGTACCATGCCAGGATTTGTCTGAAAAAAAAAAACTGGAAATCTTAACTGGAATGTCCGTACAAAGAATCGAACTCGAAATGCACCGAAAGCGAGTACAACACCTGTGTGCCACCTCGCTCATATAGTGGTTACGTGAGTGAGACATTTTTTGCCATCGCTTAGCATCGAGGTCTTTAGCGCAGTTGAGGGACGACGTGAGGTGAAGTATGAAGCAGCGCCGGGGGAAATGGGAGATCCCCAAGAAAACCCGCCGACAAACGGCATTGTCCGGCACATTTCCTACATGCGAAAATCCGGGGAACGACCCTTCCGGGAATCGAACCCGGATCGCCTTGGTGGGAGGCGAATGGTCTGACAATTTTTTTTTTAATTTTTAATGTTTGGTGCAGTGGCGATGCGGAAGCTTCCGCACCATCACTGCACCAAACATTCCCCCATTTAATGTGGCGTAATTTGAGTGACCCCAGTACTTTTCGTGAGACAATTTGCATAGTGACAATTTTTGAGACCCAAATGGACAAACACAGATTTACACCCAGCCAGACCTGGGAATCGAACCCAGAACTCCCCGCACCAAAGCCGGCCGCACAACCAACTGAGCCACGGGGGGTCGGCATCCATTCGGCCACCACGGCCTCCAGTAGTTACATAATGAAGTTTTTTTAATTAACACCGCTATCAATTATTTTTAAGTTTATCAACTAAAAAAGGAGGAGGGGGTGAACACTTAGGGCTGTTAGACGAGGATGAGAATTCGTAAGTACACCATTACCTGCTGCTGGAATGTGGGTGAAGGTACAAATAATGAAAACATCCACTGAACCCGGGGGGGGGGGGAAGTAACATTAAATTTCACCTCCTCGGCCGGTATTCGAAATCGGGGGCCATTTGCCGACCAACCAAGAGCTCCAATGGGCTGGACTGAAACACTAAGCAATGTCTGAAGAAATTTTCTCTTCATCGCGACTAACCTACAGTCGTCTATGGATAGAGCCCAGTAATTTTCGCGAAAAGATTTTTGCCTCACTTTGTTTCAGTGCCTTACGTGCGCACCTGCAGCTCTGCTTTGTGGTCAGTGATTGGATGCCGTAACACCCAACGTGTGGAGGTTAAACCTGCAAATCACAGACGTGATGTGTGGCAGTTATCCATGTACTGATTGGCATAGTCAAATGAATAATAACTCTGCACAAAAATACCCTGTCAATAGCCATGAAGTTGAGCTGCAGGTGTGCACGTAGGACACTGAAACAAAGTGGGGCAAAAATCTTTTCGCGAAAACTACCGGGCCCTATCTATGGACTGCGTATACTTGGAACTCTTGTGGGTTTGTTTTCGTTTTGTAACTGGGGCGAGAATTGTTTGACACGCTCTGGAAGATTCCGTGCTAGCAGCGGACTCGCAACAAAAGGACGCACCAGTCAGGCGCAACCTACTTTATACCCCGAGACCGGCTCCTGTTTGTGCCAACAACCAATAAACAAATACCGCAGCGCGAACGTTACAACGGCTGTGCAATAGTCAAACTCGCGTATTCCTCCGGTCTGTGCCTTACGTGCATAATTAACATAGACATGAAAAATTCGCGTTTTTTTTTGGGCAAAAACTTAAATTCTTGTCACTTTAGCTTCTCTGACACATACACGAGGAAGTTGAGCCAATACTTAGAGCCCGGTAATTTTCGCGAAAAGAATTTTGCAGCACTTTGTTTCAGTGCCTTACGTGCGCACCTGCATCTCTGCTATGCGGTCAGTGATCGGATGCTGTAACACCCAGCGTGTGGAGGTTAAACCCGCAAATCACAAACGTGATGTGTGACAGTTATCCGTGTGCTGATTGGCACAGTCAAATGAATAAAGACTCTGCACAAAAACACTCTGTCAATAGCCATGAAGTTGAACTGCAGGTGTGCACGTACGACACTGAAACAAAGTGGGGCAAAAATCATTTCGCGAAAACTACCGGGCCCTACCAATACTAAGTGCAGCAACTAAATACTGCTGGTCTTGTGGTATCACTGCGTCGGCGAACAGCCAATGAGCAGGTGTATTCTGCTTGAGGTTACAGACATTCTTGGAGAGTAGACTACAGGTTAATGAAGCCACGAATTTTTCCGGTCTTTCATAATGGACGACTTGGCCAGTAGCATTTGCGCACTGAATCATGGGTATCAACAGCTGATTTTGCACAAACGGCGCCAAAAAACGTATATGATTATGTGGGTTGACGAGTTTCTATTCATTAATTAAAACTTTTAATACGCTTTGAGTCAAAGAATTTCATGCCCATTGACTTGCAGTAATAATCTGGGAGGACAGAAACGTAAAATTAAAAGCGTACATTGACTCCTGTAAATATGTGATTCTAACATAATACAACTGTTAATTTCATAAACGGACCTACGATTTCTTTAAAATCCTTGAATTTGTTAAAATATATATATAAACTTACTTGTAAGCTTATTCCCATGCGAGGCTAAAAGAAATAGGCCTAGGCCTACAAATTACCTTGTGATAGTAAGTGATTTGCACTAAGTTTTGGAAATATAACAATTCGCCAAAAAACTGTGTACACTCGTTTAAATTATTAAATACGTACTAAAATAGACATAAATAAAATACAGCGAGCATGAAAGCCAAGTGATGGACTTTCCGATGTGATTATACATATTTTAAAATCACGGGACATTATGAAACTCTGTATCCCTTCAAAGAACTGCTGTTAGTTCTACTATAACACGTTAAATACATAGCAACGTTTTACACGGTTCGGTATTAATAATGTAACAAACATGCTAATGCATTGAGCCTTATGGCAAACGAGCGATTGAATATGCAAAAACGCCTGATTCTTCCAGCATGCAATCTGTTCTGACGTCACGGGCCAAGCCGTCTATTAATAGAGATGATGGTATGTCGCGAAAATGTTTCGTGCTAACATGCCCTTGAAACGCTGAAGTAAATTGCAACACATATGATTGCGTAATACAGGTACGTCCGACATTAGGTAGCTGTCTGCAGACCAGTAGCAGGCATCAAATATTAACATAGTGGTATTGTTATTGGCTTAGTCAAATGGGACAACAGCTTCACATGCAAGCGAAAGCCAGTAATCTTCTGGTAAGCTGAACGTATGTTGAAACCCAGCAAACAGTCAAGTGTTCCCGCGATAAACCATCATCTCTAATTATGATTTGTCACGGGGAAATTTGACTGTTTACTGGGTTTCAACATACTGTTATGAACCATGTAACCCTGGTTCTAACACAGCGATCAGTAACCAGGCCATCCGGCCAGGAATTCCATAATATTAAACATAAGTTTCTGCAAACAGCAGGGCAGAACTCCCCACTCCAACAGCGACACGAGCTGCCACACAGGGCCCGATAAAGAGGCGTGTCACGCTATCTACGAGGTCTGCCCCATATCGTCGCCAGGACCACTTCACTACCAAGATGCACCACGACGTCCAGATCTACGACGTGCCGGTTTCCTTACATCAGCCTCGGTATCATTAACAAGGTGGGACTGTCATCGTCGTAACTAAATTGAGTGACTCATAAGTAATCATAAATGTATAATTATATATCTAACTATTCTTGCCTCCCTCCGTAAAGAACATCGATGTAATGTAATAGTTGTATATATTGTAAATTAAAGTCGTACCTGATATTTAGACTGCGAGTCTCACTTATATTATCAGAATTCCTCATTATACAATTTAATTAAATACTGTACGTTTTACGTGATACGTAATACTCTACCAGTTACCAAACAACTAAAAAGGAGTAATTTTCCGTAAACGTAACAAAACGTTCAGTTTACCAAATGACTACTGGCTTTCACTTGTACGTGAAGCTATTGCCTTATTTACCTAAGCCAATACGAGTTCCAATTGTATAATACTTGATTCTTGCTATTGGTCTGTAGACATCTTCGTTGTGTCAGACGAATGTCACCCAATGAAACATGATACAAGAAACTTAAGGGTTTTAAGTGGTATGTTGGCACAACAACAAATTTTTGCGATATACCATAATATCTAGGGCCACGATTTTGTCGCGAAAATATTTTTGTCCCACTTTGTTTCAGTGTCTCTCGTGCACATCGACAGCTCGGCTTCATTACTGGCAGCGTGTCTTTGTTCAGACACGTCTCTCACTTGACTGCACCAATCAGAATGAGATTATTGTGAGCCTGTACGTCTGTAATTTGCCAAGGCAAGTGAGAGTAAAATTATCCAATTACGGGCGATGTAGCAGACCTGTAGACGTGCACATGACGCATCGAAACCAAATGTTGCAGAAAATCTTTTCACCATAAAATCGTGGCTCTAAATTAATATCTAATAATTAATAACATTAGTCTTAGAAACTTACATTAAGTAGCAGAAAATAGTTGTAACAAATAATTGAGATCATCAAAATAAATATTGTGCCTATATTGGTAAAAAAAAAAAAAAAAAAAAAAAAAAAACAGTGTGAAAAGGCACGTAAAAATGATTTTCACTTTTTTGAAATTATTTACTTATTCAATATTTAAACACTTTTAACTATGTCGCTCTTATTATAATTTTAAACATGGTTTAACTTTGCAGTCGTAATACATACATCAGATATGTACACACACGCACTATACGTAAGTATATGCTTCCGTACCTACATACCTAGCCGCATATGTTCACACTGACACACATATTTACAAGCAGGTTTACTCCCATACTTTCTATTGATTTTTGCCCAAAATTTCATATTTAAAATTTTTCTATTATGATAATTTAGCTATAATAACGATAAAAAGTCGAATGCTTAAGTCCCTTGTATATCTTAATAAGCATCACACATTTAACTGACAAAACGTCTGTCATTAAGAAGAATGGATTGGTTTGGAGTTATTTTTGATTGTTTAATGTATTAGTAATACCTATACGTAAGTTAAATTAAAAGTTATCAAAGAGGCAGATAAAAGACAAGTTTGTAATGTGCATAAAAACCTCATGCGTTTATAATTCTCTGTTCTGGCGGAGAACATAAACAATTATTACAAACACCTTAAATGTTTTATAACTGAAGAACAAGAAATTAAAGTTTAGTTTTGACGGGAATTTAACTTTTAAAGTTTTGATTCAAACTTGAAACAACAACTGTGTGTCATAAAAAAAATTTGTGAATACTGGTTGTAGCCATAAGATATCATTCAAGTTTTCCCAAACGGAAATAAAATCTAAATTATTTTATTTCGATATATTAGTTACATACAGTAATTTAATAAACAGTTTATTCACGTTCATCGATATGAACTATGCATTATTGACATTTAATTTGCAACAATTTTTTGGCTACTATTCTCATTTCATTTTAGATTATACATATATATAATATTTTATTTTAATTTATTATTTGTTTTTAATGTGTATAAAACATGGTGATATTCTTTGTGGGGTTTTGTAGAGACGAGAATCTTAATTATCAAGACGAAGTTTATGGTGAAATTAGCTTCAAAAAATCGTGTTAACTTTTCAACCAGCCGGTTAATGGAGATCCAACACATCATTCGAATTCCGATTTTAGTATCACTTTCTTCAGTGTCACATTTGACGTCATAACGACGATGTCATGGCAATTTTATAGAGCCACAGCTATTTAGGATATTTACATTTAATTGTGGAAATGTGTTAAAGTCAATTATACAACTTTGATAGCCTAATTATTAAAAAAATACTTCTTAAATTTGTTGGCTATAATGTTATGTAGTTTAATTATTTTAACAATGCATTTGGCTGCCACCATTAACTTATTACATGTGAATATGCAATAACTATTCCACAGCACCTCTGGCTGCCTTCTTAGATTGATTCATTGTAAAAGCTCAACATTTCCCTTCAGCTTAAACTGTTAGTTTTGAAAACTTCTGTAAAAGGGGCTAATTAAACAGTCGGACAGACAAGATTCAGTAATAATCTTCCTCAACGACCCCGACATAGAATAGTGAGTAGAATTAAATTTTGTTTATTATTTCCTACCTAATATTCCGTGATCTTCAGCGCATTGTTAAGGTAGGTAATGACGTCATTTTCTTCCACACCAGTTGCCAACCGGAAATAAATTAGTGAATGAACAGACTTACTTATTGTTTTAAGGTTCGTGTTGTTACAGAAGCTAAGTTGGATTTCCTTTTTCGTGGCTGGCCTGCTCTATGCTCACCCTGATTCTTCTTTAGGAGGTTTGCTCTTCTGTTTTACTAAGTGCCGCGCGTCCTGTTTAATTCGCACTGTGAAACATATCCATACACATTCAAAACTTTAACAACACTGAGTAATTATTATACACAAACGCGAAATGTAATGGCGAAATTCTGAGGTAATTTAAGTAGAAGTTACACGAGGAAACTATCTGAAAGAAAATTAAAAACAAAAGGGTGAATGCATCACATACGTTTAAGTAATACATTTTCACCAAACGACGTATAAAAATTTACACGAAAATGGAAATAAACTTGTTTCTCGTTGAAACAAGTTTAGTTTGTGTTCTAATCTCAAATCCTATACAGTCATTTTATTTAAACAATTCTGGGCTCAGCGCAGCTTTGGTGTAGGTAAAAAACCTTTCTGTCATACTTATGTTTGTCTTATCCAACATTTGAAAATAAATTTCATTAATTTAAAAAAAAATGTTTACACTGAAACATTAAACCGTCAGTAGCAATTACGAAGTTTCCGGAATAGTTTCAATAACTTCATGAAATTATTACCATAGCTACTGCGTTAATCCACGGTGCATTTAGTCGTAATGGCATGGAAATCCATGGCCTACAACGATTCAGTTGACTTATACTCTCAGTCAAGCTTTAGCTCGTGTGAGTATTACAGCGATATAAAGTCGTGAATAATTGCAAGCTCATGTTTATGTGATTAGTCATGACCTTTAAAATATCTAACTTAATATGTGACTGGTCACGACCTTTGAAATGTCTGACTTAAAGCGTAAAATTACTGAGATTAAACGTGTTGATAAAATTATTTTAATGTGATTCACTTGAACGTGATCCAATTGTTTTTTGTCGTATGCATGCGAATATATTCATAAATACAGCGTGAAGTAACATAATGTTGCCTTCTTGGTCTGCTTGCGTTTATTTACTCAGAAGATAATAACGTGATAACACATGTTATTTAAGTAGAGAGTAGAGGTATTCTGATTTTTAGTTTTGTCCAGACTCTGACAATTGTCATTTATTTTCTGTGCGTAGCTAGAATACACGTACTTTGTTATATGGTCTACTCAGACTTCAGTCTTACCGATGTTTAGATCATATAGAATCACCGTGATAAAGGGAAAAGCGTAGGCTATAAAATTTCGCAAAACGTACAAAAGGCATGTACTTGGCAGCCAACGAAATGAGAAATCTTATGCACGTAATCTAAGTAAAAGTGGAAAGGGAAAGGTTTGGCAATTAAAATTTATCTTCTTTTTTTTTTTCCAAAACGTATTAACTTTTTCTACAAACGTATAGTTTTTTATTACTTTTTAAATAAAAATGCAATCAAAATAATAACACTGGAATGTATTGTTTCAGTATTCAGTGACATAAAACGTGTATAATTTTTAGTATGTCAACAAGATTACACATTTGAAAATCCGACGTAAAATGAGTTCTATGTTCGCTTATTAATAACGCTTAATGAAGATTAATGAAACGCACTGCTTGTAAATTTGACAAATAATAATTCCTGTTTTGAAATGAAACGAATAAATGAAGAACGTAGATAACATATGTTGTCTACTCAGAATGGAAATTATGTTGGTTACATAAAAAATCAATTACACCTCTCGGACAAATCCTGCGTAGGGTCAGACCGAACGAAGTTTTAGAGTGTCCTATATCTTCTTTAAGTCGTGCTACTTACACCAACACACGCACGAAACGAAGGGGAATGTAAATCTCGAGCGTTTGGTCACCCCTGGAATTAATTTTCTAGTGCAGAGCTCTGAGCAGCCCTTACAGCTGCGCCAGGTGGCCGAGGGTGGAACGGGTGAAGGGGTTTGTTGGTGGTGGCTAGGACAGGAGGACGCAGGTGTGGAGGGGGAGGGAAGGGGTGAAATCCGTTCACCGCACATTATGGAAGGGTAGGTGAGATAGAGTGTGGGTGGGGGGGGAGGGAATCACCCACGCTCGAGAGGAGGGGATGAAGAGAGTTCAAAGGCAGGCGGCTCCTGAGGGAGGCTGCATTGGAGATGTGTTTCACACCTGGTGCTCAGAGCCAGGGGCTGTCTTCTTTGTCTCTCCTACTTTCTCTCTCTCTCTCTCCCCTTTAATTCTCCCTCCCTCGTGAAAGCCTGGAAGGGACGAGGCTGCGCTACCAGCAGGAAATGTGCTACCGCCAGGTAGGAAATGAGAAAGGAAGTTAGGCGTGGTCAAAAATAATCTAAACACGCTTGTGCCACCCGGGAATCTTAAAAGCCATATCTTAAAACACATTACACAAATCTCACATAATGTATCATAGAAAGGAAAGTCCTTATTTACCACGAAACTTACATATATTCCGACTCGCCTAACCGTCGGACGACACCAGTAACTAGTGTTAATTATAAAGATAATAGGCGAACTCTAAATTCGGAATTATTATAAAATGTGTGTATATATACGGGATATATCATGTTTATGAACAGGTGCACACATGCCAATACACTATAACAATAAGTTTGTATTAAGATATTTTTTTACGAAAAAAACCTGTGCGCCTCATTATAAACGTTCTATGGTATGAAATATTCGACATACATAAGAGAAGTAACGTCCATCAATATTCCTCACTAGCCTAATTCTTAGCGTACCAATGTAGTGATCTAAAGTGTACAAATTTTGTTCGAATTCCACTGCAGCCAAACAGTTAAAATGTTATTATTTCGGTTATTTCTAATACGCAAAATTACAATGAAAATTGTTTAAAAGCAACCCTTATTTTAATTTATATGTAGTTATCCCACGCATTTCTCAGGTAAATTTACTGTACGCATGAGATAATATACCTTTCCTTAATTTTAAATAGTTTACCGTTCACGTGGAAGGTTTGCCCAATTTTATTCAGTGTTTTTGATTCCACTGAAATATAGGTTACATGAAACAGAAAATTTAGATTTAACTGAAAAGGAAGCATATGACTGGAACTCTTAAATGCATACAAATAACAGCGATTGGTTTCACTTGTGATTACAATTAGCAGATAGCGTGTTAAATCGTATTGGTTTTAAACAAAAAAAAATTTACTTTTTTTATAACGTATGTACACAGATGAAAATAATGATTTACTTGGGTTCCAAATTGCACGGTGCGAATATGGCGTTCCTTTTACTGGCGCTGTTAACTGATTAAATATTTTCTGACAATAGAACGATACTTACCGTAAAATTAGCTAAGGCTCCGTTTTATCGGCCATACTGAAACTTTCAGAAACCAAGCAATCATGTTATCTGATTAAACTATACGTAGTGATATTATTGTATGTGATGAAATGGGCCAAACACGACACATTCGAGAGAGTTCCAATTTCTACATAAGACAGTTCTAATTAGTAACTTACGTAATTAATATTTGAAAGTCGGCCTTTCGTGTAACACTAATTTAAGATTTCATAAATAAATATTATTTTATTCTGATCATAGAAGTTTGTCGATTAGCTTACGCTGCAGATCTGAAATCATCGTAAACATATATCTTAATCACGACGCAATTAAAACATAAATCATAGTTACAAACATGTTGTGGCGTTTACATAAAAACGAAAGTTGAGTTCTTGCTTGTGTGTTGTAAGGTAAGGTAAATAGTTAAACTAGTGGAATTACGGATGACACATCTCTGTAGGCTACATAAAATAAAATTCCCCCATTCATTCGTTCCCTCATCTACGCACAGCCCAAACCGCAGGACCTAGAAAAGTGAAATTTTCAGCGTTGCTTCCCCGCTCGGCTTAGGCACCGACTAAGGAAGGATTTTTTCGATTTTTCGAAATTCGGAAATTAAGGCGGTGAAAAACCGTTAAATATGTTTTCAATAAATCACCTATTTCTCTTAAACCATTTAAGGTATAAAGGTGATATTTACGTCGGAATGGTGCTCATGAAAATGTCTAAAAAGCAATTTTAGGATTTTTTAAAATTCGTCCTTGTAAGCATGTGAAAAAATTAAACGTGATTTCAATTAATCTCCAATATCTCCTGAACCATTTGAGGTGTCGAGGTGGTTTTGCTTTTAAATGAAGCTCGCGAAAATATCTGAAAACTCAACTCAGTTTTTCGAAATTCGACAATTGCGATTGTGAAAAGTAGTAAAATGTTACAAAACTCCCGAAAAGTTAATATTGTCCACCGAGAAATAAATCAAAAGTTGCAATCGATATGGTTTTTGCTCTACAAAATACAGTTATTGATTATCATCTCTATATGTATAAATTAACACTGATTGACTGACATATCAAACTGCAGCCCAAACCACTGGGCCTAGAATCGTGAAATTTTTTGTGGTAGTACTACTCAGGTTGTAGGCGTGCAGTAAGTAGGGATTATTCAAAATTCGACCTCTAAGGGGGTGAAAAGGGGTGAAATGTGTTTACGAAGAACGTCGATAGAGTTCGAATCCGATGGTCTATCATTGTGATTTTTACTTTAGTAGGACACTCATTAAAATGCATACTAGCCAATTTAAGGATTTTCTGAAATTAAACATTTAAGGGGGTGAAAATACCTTAAATGTGTTTCCGATAAACTACCGGTATATATCGAACCCTTCGGGATAGAGAGTTGATATTCACTTCAAAATGTTGCTTACGTAAATACCCAAAAAGAAGTTTTAGGATTTTTTCGACCCCCAAGCACTAAAAACGGACAGAATGTGTTTTCGATTCACAGTTGATATATATCGATTCCATTGATTTTTATATAGCGACGTGATTGTCGTTTATAATTGATGCTAAGTCAAACCTGTAAAGTGATTTCACGAATTTTTGTAATTCCCCACCAAAGGACTTGAAAATGGGTGAATATTTAAGAATGTGTTTTGTATTTTGGTTTCAGGATGATAATTATAAAAATAATCACAAAATAGTTTTTAGATTTTTCGAAATTCGAACTCTCAGTACTTTGCAGGGGTCATACGTGTTTTTTAAATATATGATCGATTTTGATTCGACTGAACGGTCTACCGTCGTGATTCGCACTTCAATTGGATACTTATACAAATGTCTAAGATGTGAAATTAAAATATTTCGAAATTCGACACCCGAAAGGATGAAAAGCGCAAAATTTGTTTTCCATCAACCCATTATATCTATCTAACCAGTAGAGATGTTGAGGTGTTGTCCGTGTCGGAGTGATGCTTACATAAGTATTTAAAAATGTATATGTAAGTTTTTTTACTTTATGAGATAACTTGATTATTAAGGGTACTGCCTAACTCGAGGTCACGGCAGGAGCAAGTGTAGGGTTTCACAGGTTAAGTGATTTTCCAACTGGCTCAGTAACGGTTCAAGTTACATATATACCACCACTGACTATTTTGTTCGTCTCGGTGCCGCGTACATTGCTATGGATCGTTCAAGGAGTTGTTTTCAGTACCCTGAAAATTGTGGCAAAAAAAAAAACATTTTTACACACAGAAAATGCGCGAAAATGCGATTCATAATTTATTTTCTGCAATATTATTTACGTAGCAATATTCTCCTTTTCTCGGCGCAGAAAATGGCTTTCGTCCGGAAGCAATATCACAAAAGGTGACCGAGTGTCATTGAAAATAATTTAACATGTAAAATCCTATTCTTTCTCCGCCAAAGCTGCGAGGTAGGCAGCGCTCTTAAAAATAAAACTATGTTTGTGAACTTTCAAGGCAGACGATCCGAAAAGCAAGTACGACCAGCGAGAAATAGATTATACAGGTGTTCACGATACAGAAACATATCGAGACGTGGTATTGTACAATCTCTATGAGCCCAGGACGTGAATAATTTAATTTTTAACTTAAATTTGTTTTCGTGTGTTATTTAGACGTTACGTGACGCAGTTGTTTGTAGCTCAGGTCTACATTCCGGGAGGTTCTAGACTCGAATTCCGATTTAAAAGCTGCTTGCTAACCTGCAATATATTCTGACACACAAAAACTGCAAAGCAGATCCAATTAGTGTAATTTGCATGACGTCGTTTAAATGGGGTAAAATGGATTATGCACCTCACTTTTCACTTCGGTCCCTCGACAACATCAGCTCACTTTATATATTATCTCACTAATCCCAAGGTTGGGGCACCAAATACGTTTCCGCGAAACCTTTTCCCACGCAAACTTTCTAATGGCTTTAAACTTCAAGTGAATATTTAGAAAATATGTAATAGAGGGCATCGTCACCAACGGTAACGCGTAGGGTAAATCAGACGTTTTTTCATTCGATTAAAATCTTACATTTAAGAGTCTATAACTACCCCACAACGTAAACTTTGCAGTGCTATAAATAAGGCCCAGACGAAGTCGCTGTTAGTGACAGGGACTAACTTAAGACTGCTTTTCGCGTGGACAGCTGTAGCTACTTATCCTGCTGCAGAATTAGCTCAACTTGCAGGTTTGTCATTATATCACTTGATGACTGAAGTACCAATCTGGTGTACAGAGAGGTTTTTTAAAATAAAGTAAATATTGTCCGTTATGAATAATACTCGCGAGCAAAGCCGCGGGGGACTGCTAGTAATAATTATATATAAAAAAACCCTGACTGAATTCCTTTGTGACTGCTTTTTTTTTCTTCTATTTTTGTGTGTGTTTTATGTTTGTTACGCCATGTTTTTTTCTACTTTCTCATCCAACACAGGTTTGATGAGTAAAAAACACGAGCAATGGCGTAATGTCCACAAACCAATAAATTCTAATGTCAAGACGTATTGTTACATCTATGTATAAAATGTCTGTCTGTAACGTAAATGTTCCTATACCATTCATTGGATTGCGATGAAACATTGGTTGTTATGCGTGCGCCGCGAAGGTTTCTGGGGGAAAAAAAAATCTTTATATAATGCTGTGGGCAAAACGAGCTACCCAAATAACTAAGTGAAATAATTTTATTTTTACAAAATGTTTCTAAAATTGTTATTAATGACATGTAACATAATTTTGCACCATTTGGAGTCTTCAAAAAGTTGTTGAGATTTTTTTTTTTGCAAATTAAAATAAATTTATTTCTTCCAGTACTATTTTCAGTATTAACACTGTAACTTATATGGAAATTGAAGCGTCGAAAAGTTTTTATCAAAAGCATTTATAAAATGTTTTGTTCAAAGTTTTGGAAAAATTTACTGTTTGAAAATATCTTGAGAACAGTAATTCACATACTAAATTCTACGTACGATCGCATTAAGCTGTAAACCACGCGAACGTAGCCGCGGCCAACATCTAGCATATTTTATATTTATTGCAAGTCGTTCACCTCGCTGATTAATTACGTAAGGAATATAAAAATCTCAGGTTAAAACACCTCAATAATAATGGATTGTTACAACGTGTACCGGGATCCTCAGGGATATATTTTTGCGCTATTCTTCGCAGTGACTATCTTCGCTATTTTCATTTTTGATTTTTAAATAAACCCTCAAGTTGTGACAAAAATTTAATGTTGCCGTAAAATAGTTGTACTTAACCGTATTGCGTTTCAGACAAAACTGTGCGTTTTCCAAGTTTTTCTCGCCATTTCAACGACAAAAGATTTATCGAATTTCCCATCACGGCAACAGCAATTTCTCTTCCAGTCCTTCCTCCCTGGATCGACAGGCACAAATGGGCTAAAGCCGGATTTATAGTTGGCACAAACATGGAACTGAAACAATTGCTTTTATTTGCGCAAAGTACCTTAAGCCAGACACGACAGATCACGCCGGTAATGATGGTGTCACGCTACATTGAAACTCCGCGTTGCGCTAGAGAACACTGACAAAATCCTGTATCCTTTTTTCGGAAAAATCTATATCCATTTTTTAAAAGCAGGAGATATTCTGTGTATAACACTGAAGAATACGTAGCTCACATATATTATAGTCATTGCTAAATGTGTAACAATTTTATTGATATGAACCAGGATCTCGCTTTACAGTGACGTTTGGTAAGAATAAATTTGTTCTATGAGTAAAATTCAACAGTTTGTATCGGTAAAATCACATGTGTAAATACCAGTAAATGTTTAATTATAAATACGCCATTCAGGCTTTGGTGCAATGGCACGCCAATTCTACTACATAACTGTTTAATGTCATCATATCATGTATTATATTGTTCACTATCTATTCTTTAAATACGTGGAGTCCAACTAAAATGCGCATTTTTAGTATACATATTTACAATTAAGTTAATATTTTTTAAATAAACCACTTCTTTATTCGAATAAAAAATTATGTAGGCTCATCACATACTTAATAAGCCTGTAAGTGGCATCTTTTTGAATTATGCATAGTTCCATTTCTTACTGGCATGTAAGATGCAAAGGCTAAATAACAGTGTTAAACATGTTTACATTATATGTTCATTGTTTTTACCATCTAATCAGTATTTAACAGTACTCAATTTAAAATAAAAATACTAAATGAATTAGTTCATACTGTAATGCAGGTATATTTGTTCATTTTCGAAATATTTTACTGTGAGTCCAGCAATAACAGTTACGCTACCTCGTTGATGCTACGCCTCTGTATCAGTAGGCCTACACATACATTTCTAGATTATTGATAAGAATATTATTTTAATTTTAACTACTTTATTTGTGTAGGTATTGTATTATATTTACCGTGGCTGCAAAATTCGGCTAACCAAAGTATTCGGTCCTGTTTTATTGACCATGGCAAGCTGTTACTAACGTTCTGGATGTCCAAGTATACCTAATATGTCTGTCTACGCGTTTTTACCAAATGGTTTCCGAACTTTTTAACCCATAGGCATGGAAGTTTATATGTAGGCCTATGTTTATTGTATAGCTACACTTGGCGTTAACTTGAAACTGCACTGAAATATTGGCGACAATGAAACCAGAAAAACATTAACTTTATTCCTTTTACAATGCTACAAATATAATAAAGTTGTAATATCTTAAAACCGAAACACAAATAAACCTCTGAGTGATGTTGATGGTCGTTCAGAGAAGGAATAGTTCGTTACAATATGTTTCTAGTGAAACTTACTTAAATGTTACAAGATATGACACTGTTATATCATTGACAGTGTAAGAATTTGGCGATAACTTTTAGATAATGACTATGTTATATAATTGTGAATGTGTCTGGCTTGACGTAGAAAAAATGTTTTTTTCATAACTTCTGCTTGTCAAAGCACATTTCAATTAAATTTATACAAAGAGTGATTGTTATACAGGCCTGCCAAAACAACTTCATGAGCTTGGTTTTTACACGGCCTTTAAAAATCTGATCACGTCGAATATCAGAAATATGCACTGATTTATAAATAGCAATATTTAGTGCTACAGTGAAATACGTAATCACAAAATATGTTGAGAGTAAAGGTGGTGATATTTTTCTGTGGATAATTGTTACTTGAAATACGTAATAATATGTCCGCTGGGGGTTGGCGTGTGTCAAAGGCCTAGCAGGGCTGGTGCGGTAAACAAATATTGATCAGGTGTGCGTATTAGATACATTGACTAGGGAGATATAACCTACTCAGTTTTAAAGAACTTCAGTAAATCTTGAATTTATGAGGACATATACTTGTTATGTATTCTGCGTGTTTAATGCAATGAGAGTAGACATCCTTGCTTCTAAAATTAACCTGGGATGTTCCACCCCACCATATAAACAGTACATTTTACAACCCTGTTTGAGGAGCCGCCATAGTTAATACATTAGCGCAATTTCATGGCGCTTTCTTCGTTATAATTTCTCAATGACAAATATACCGTCAACAATACAATTTTTGAAGATAAGACTAGAGTTGAAGATTTGATACTGGAATATCAGTAAGATTATTAAAAAATTCGGAGTTCAGAGAAATATTATATTGTAACCCCATTAATTTATAATACGTATTATTCTGTTAAACAAATAATTTACGTATAGTAGCCTAGATGCGTCATTTATAAATAGTTTTTTTTTTATTAAAACCCTTTAGTATCTAATGTTTAGTGTGAAAACCGACTAAAAGCAGAGCATGTTTTCATATTTCCTGTCCCTTTTTTCTTGTACGCTCACAGTTAACTCCCCTCTTGTCAATGTCACCCCTTTGTTTCCACCCCTCCGAGTGCATTCTCAGACGAGAACACGCCCAGCTGTCACTCAGAGTATACGTCCATCAGTCTCAATTATGTAAGGACGCTTCTTAATGAGTAAGTCCTCTGGAAACTGTCATAATTTTCGGAACTTATGTAACTAAGAGTGCAATTTTTTTCATGTGTGAAGTGCCTCTGTATGACTTTCATAAATTCACGATCTTATCGTTCTATGGTGTGAACATTAACATATATGTACCACACATATGCATGCGTACCTTAAACACACTACAAATAAACCTCATTTCTTACAACACAAGTATTATTGCGTCAAAGGAATATTTTTAATATGAACTATTACAAAGTAGCTTAGTCTGAAGTAAACATATTTTTTTTCAATAATTCAGTAATGTTGACTTAACTGTGTTGCAATTAAAATTAATTAACACTAAACTTCACGATTAACTTAGTTATAGTATTCCCGATAATTATATTAAATTTATTTGATTATTTTCTTCGGAACAGTGGAATTAAAATTTTTCTCAGAGTAATTTTTTAAAAATAAAATTTAGTAACATTTCGTGTATTTATTTTTGCTTTCATTTTCTGAAATGCTAGAATAATTTACGGTAAAGCCTTAAAGAAATTAGCTTATTTGTTATGAAGAAGACGTGTTTTTTGTGTACTTTCCATAAACATATCCGAGCCTAAAAGTTTTGGCTCTTTGAATTGTCGGATAAGTGCACTTCATAAAACGTTTTATGTGATCTTTGATAAAACGTTTCAGCTCATTTGTTTGTAAACACACTTGCAACGTTCCTAAAAAGCTATTCGTGAGTGGAAATCACAGAAAAAAAAAACGTAAAGTAAATGCAACTTAAATGTTTTTCTGTTAGAGTTTTTCATACCAGCAGTCCTTTATCTACTTTCAAGATTTACGGTGGATATGCTTATAATAAGGACCACCTTCATGTCACGAAACTTCAGTCGCGTCTTTTTTGGAACTTTGCTTAACTAAATGGGCACACGATCTGATAAAGCTTTCTAGGCTAAGGTCTGTTTTTCTAGTGGCCTAGTGTTTTCGTTTTAATTTTTCAATGTACGTGGACGTATACACTGAACGAAAGGTATTCTTGTAGGTACAATACTTCTGTTAAAATAGGGACAACAGTCCAGTTTTGCTATCGTTACTCTCTGGATTGTTACTATAACCTTTTTATCTGATGAAGTAACAGTATATTTTGTTGACGGAACAAAATATAATATTATTACTTTTATAGACAGCATTATTACTTCTATAGAACACATTGTTTCAGGAGCAACTCATATTGTACCAACAACCGTACTGGACTGTTGTCCCTATTTTATCAGAATTATGTTACTTAAAATAATACTTTTTTTTCAGTGTAGGAAATACATGAGTACGTTCCAGCTGACACGTGCCAAATTACTGACGGCTATATCTCTAACTGGAGCGACGTGGCGCGTGGGGGTCGATGCCCGGCGGAAGGAAATGAGGCGACGACCAACAGTCGACAAGTGAAGTGCAGAGAGGAGGCGGTGACGTGGGACGTCGCTGAAAGCCACGCCGGACATTGCCAACTTCCGTCGCATTTCCGCCGCGGGGAAAGATCAGCATGGATAGCCCCTACCTGCAATAAACGTCGTAAAGTTCAAAGGTTATGTTGCTCCTCTATTTTAATATTGACCGCATTTTCTTCCAAGTTTCTTTGCCTTAACTTACTACACAAATATATTTTTGTCTGATAAAACGTTACTTATAGCTTTAAACGGAATAGTTTGATATTTTTTAAATTTGTTTATAGGTATTTTTTGACAACCCACTGCCCTCTAGTTATATTTTGATATTCATAGTATAGACAGGAAGTTGTGTGTTATGGGTCTGCTATATTATAAGATACGTCTTTAAGTAACCGGTCTTATATCTCACACAACAGTAAAATAAACCTTAGATGGAGATCGTAATCCAACTAAGACTGCTTGTCCTCTGTACGTTCGAAAACATATGTTTCGTAAAAACGACATTTATTGAACCGTACAGAAGAAAATTGAAAATCACGTATTACGTTGCCTACACTGTAAAATTTGTACTGTAGCAAAAACTAATTTTGGGTGCTAATCGCAAAAATATTTGTATCGCTGCAAAATCCTCGTTACATGTTCAGTAAATTCCTCGAAAATACACATACAGGAAAAATTACTTACACTTTTGAGCTTGGTGGAATTGGGAAAAGATATGACCTGCGTACAATAACACTACGTCTTAAGTAAGTGTCTTAGTATATATTGTCGAGATTATTTTTAAGGAGCATAATTTAATAGCATGCCGTGTTAACTGACTTAGTTGTTTCCACAAATTACCTAATTAAAAATTTACGAAGTGCAGCTATATGCTCTATCTCTATCTCTCTCTTGTTGGTGTGTGTGTGTGTGTGTGTGTGTAATGCAGTATATTTCGCAATTAGTTTAGAGAGACACAAACTTCGTTAGGGGATTCCTTACGTAAAAATAATTAAGTGGCAAATATATGGGACGTAAATATAGAAGAAGGAAATTTTGCAGACACGGAAACACAAGCGAAATTATCTTTGGTTTTTGGAATAATGTGCTGTATGACCGAAAGTCCAGCCTAAGAGCAAAACGTTGTTATAGGTCCCCTTTTTACAACCAACCGTAATGACTGTGAAAGGTTTGCCATAGCCTACTATTGTTGAATACAGCTACTTGCCGTTAGTTCGTTTATTAAACGTTTACATCAAATAAACAAAAGTTGACATTTTGTTACAACTGTCTAAGTACGATGTGCTGACGTCTTCAGGACGTTTTTGTTTGTGCTTGAGACTTAAGGGGCCTCCCTACTTGCGCTTCAAATGCGTCGCAGCGTGTGACGATTATTCTTTTTTTGACGAAATTGTTTAACGCACATTATATCTGTATACCTACGAAAAGAACACGCACTTGAAACTATGTCGCTATATTTTTGAAAATTCGGCACGTTTATTAGAAACATCATTTTCGGACCCCTAAAAATGGTTTTAAATGGCTTTTCCAGGCTGCCGTATTTGGAACCCAAATGTAAAAACATGCGTTAGACTTTTAAACGTGCTACTCACAAATAAAATAATGTGGTCACCGCTTAAAGTCCAATAGCATAAATAATAATAATAATAAAGCACTGCACACCAGCTGAGTGGCTTGCGCGGAGAGGCGATAATTATAGTACATACGTCGGCCAATGACAACCTGCCTCACACACACAAACGCAGCCTATCTCTTGAGAGCCCTTAAGGGCGCGGCACCTCAGTTTTCGGCGTCTTTTTTTATGTTTGTAAGATATATATATATATATATATATATATATATATATATATATATATATATATATATATATTCTTAGAAAAATATTGCATCTCTCTTAGTTTTTGCGTAATGAGTCGTAAACGTCAATATTTGCACTTTACGGTTTTATGTACGCCACCGAAAAAATTTCATAGCGAATAACAATGTTGTAGGCTGTGATTTGAGACATATAAAAACAAAAAAAAATTTTTTTTTCGTATTTTTAAACAATTGTCGAAACTTTTAAATTTTCATTGCAAATTTCAGCATTTTTCATTAAATACAATAATATTTTTTTATATATGTCAAATCATAGCCTACAGCATTGTTATACACTCTGCATTTTTTCAGTTTGGTATGTAGGCTATGTTGGTGTTAGTGGCGTACATAAAACCGTAAAGTGCTAATTTTGACGTTTACGACTCATTACGCAAAAACTATGAAAGATACAAAAATGTCCTAAGAGGAAGGTCTAATTACAATATAATGTCCAAAATAAGAAAACAATATCTGGTTCTAATATTAAATATAAAAAGACGTTGAAAACTGTGGTGAACCACGCCCTTAAGAAGAACAAATGGCTCAGCAGTTACTTTGTTCAGAGTTGTCTGCTACGTACGCGACGAATGCTATTACGGTTCATTGCGCACTTGTGCAGTAATCACTAGCGTGTATATATTCAAACTTGTTCCCGAGCGAGAAAACAAGAATACCTTGCATAGTTAGTGTAGTAGGCCTACTTAGCAGATTAACCAACGTGTCTGGGCTTCGTGATGGTAAAAAACAAACACGGGGAAAATAACAGGTTATAGGCTACTTTGATGGATTACTGCGATATCTTCGAGATACCTTGCTCCGCAATATATCAAGCGTCTGGTTAGGGAAGAGCTATTTTCTCAGAATTTTATATTTTGACAAGGGGAGTGAATGACGTAGCCTATCATAATATTACGATCATAGATCTTAATATGCCTACACATGAACTAATAAGAGCTATATTTTTAAAGAAAGCATATGTACAATTATTAAAGGCATTCAAACACGTCTTCTGACGTAAGCTTACACTTTGTTTTTTGTGAATGATGCGTTTGTCCTAAAATAAATTGTCCTAAGCGTGTTTACGATGCTCCGTAGCTTCGAATAAAGAGTTTATCCTTAAGCTTATTTGAGGAAATGATCCATAAATCACTTGGAGAAGATGATAAACTGAGACCCTTCGAACCCGGGTCCTTCCGAATGTGAGTCCGACATGTTATCGTTGAGCCGCCTCGCTCATGGTGTCCCAGTGTGGTAAATAAGGCGGTATATATTCACAACATTCTGCGTAGATTTGTTTACCTCTTCCAAGGTTATCGCCTTAGTTAAAAATGTTTCGATAAATATATGCGACCCCTTAAAATTATTCAATTACGTTAATGGTATACATACCAGGTATGTTGGAAATGTGGGCTATATCATTAATCCCACATTTTATGTTTGGTTGATGTTGTTTCACAAGTTTCAATTGTGCGCGTAACCGCTTTGAGAAAACGGAATTTTAATGATTAATTTCGAATACAAATTGAGTTAGTTAGTTCTGAATTCGTTCATTAAAGAGCAAACTTCGCCAGACATATAAGGTTAGGTGCTAAGATGCCAGTGCAAATTCATTCTAGTTTCAGTAGAGCATCGCATGTGAGAATCGTGCCGGTCGATGCCGTTGGTGGACTGGTTTTCTTGGGGATCTCCCGTTTCTCCCGTTTCATTCCAGCGCTACTCCATACTTACCTCATGTCACCCCTCACCAGCTCTTAAGACCTTGATGCTCAGTGCTGGACAAAGTCTCTCACTCACTCATTTTAGTCGATCATAAACATTATTTGGTTAGCGTATCTATTTCAAAACAAATTTTGCTCTCAAATAGGCTGGAAGTAAAATTGTGTAGTGAAATTTTGCGATTACAAATAATTTATTTCTGCGCTACAGTTGGCATACTTGACATGGTTGATAGCGCGCGGGTATAGAATCATGTTGCTGTGGGGCATCATTACAGCAGTACATAACATGTTACTATGCCACACATACCACTAACACACAGACAGTAGGAGCAACTGTGACACAGCAAAATGATCCTGCCAGCGCGCTATCAACCATACGTCACGTATTGCCAACTGTAGCGCAGAACAACACTTTTTGTTCCTCTACACATGAGGATTGTTTCCTTAGAATATTGACATGGAATTTTGCAACATCCTATATAGCTGTTTCTGGATATCCTGTGTATGTAAAGAAAACAGTAACCGGAGTGAGCAATAGATAGCGCCTGAAACGTACCAGAAGGTAAGGAGCGCGCGGAGAAAGCATCACTTGGAACAAAGGCGGCGAAGATTAAACGTCTCGCTTGGAGAAGTAAGTCCGAGGGTGATAATGGCGTACCCGCGCGGGAGCGAGCCAAGACGAGCGCTGTCATTATTCTTAACGCTGTAATTCTCCCCCGAGAACAACACAGAAGCGAAAACGGTCATCAACTTCATAGCGTGCCACTTCGTAAGTTCGTGTAATCTCCCCATCCGGCAGTACGGATGATGCGATCCGAGCATTCGATACGACATTTTCTGCGCGGTGCGTGTGGAAATGTTTCTTCTGTAATGCAGTATCATTAAACCTGTTGTTACAGTTAAGTTCCGTTGCGTAAAAACTGTTACGACTTGTCGTTAGTGTGTTTTCATCAAGGAGCTCATTTTTCGGCAGCTGACGCCTTTAAGTCTTCTTTTTAACTGCGTGGAATGTGAATTTCTCCGTTTCTTAAGAGGAAACAAAGCGGTAAAAATATTCTAGTGCAAAGCACTTAATACCAGATTCACAAAATATTACATCCGCACATCCAACTAGGTGAGATATTCCAGCCTGCTTCTTCAAAATTAAAATAATTATAATATTTGTATACGTGTGTACTTGCTCATTAAAATAAAACATAACAATAAAACATTTTTTGTTTGAATACAGTTTGCCAAACTTAATATACTCATGTTGTAGATTTTCAAACCTTAAATCAAATTGCTTTTTTAAAAAATTGCCGGACATAATAACATGCTTATTTCCTTATTTCTATAATCACATTATCGATATAATCGATACGCTAAAAAATTCCTCAATTTTTTTGTATCGTCCCTTTATGTTTAAGGCAGCGCGTCCCTGTTTAAGCTAGTTTTACTAATACTATTTTTGATTTCTAAAGATATCGTGAAACAATAATATCTATTTTATTCTTTATGTCTTTCAGAATGGCGAGGTTAAGACATTTTGCCTTCTCTTACACCTAATTGTTTTCAAACCACTTCGTATTACAATTACACTTGAATACTTACAAGCATATTAAAAATACATACAAAAGTGAGAAAACTAAATATACCAACGTTACATCAACTCTTACTAACAATAACGAACACTAACCTGGAACAATGCTGATAAACACAACAGGTAATTAATATAGGTCTAAGTTTAAAATAAAGACAAAAACAAAAAAAACTAACTCAGATTATTTCAGTTAATAAAAATAAAATAAATGGTTAATATAGTATACAATATTCACACACACATCAAATATATCCATACATAAATTACTAATTTCAACCATATGACCTAACATTAAAATTTTTTGTTGAAAATGAATTTTACTATGTAGCAAAAATAGGGGTCTCGAGATTTATAACTAAACGTCGTGAAAAAGGTACCGTAAGAAATTATCTAAGATTGTTCGACAAACAGGTACGTTCACATTTCTTATTCCTATAGCAGTATTTTCCTTCTCTGAATGCAGAAAATGGTTTCTGTCCGAAAGCGATATCTTGAAAAGTAACTATTCTTCGTAATGTAAGTTATAATGTAAATCAATGCAAATCCGTATCCTTGCTGACAACAGAACACCGATAGTTAACTCTGTTGGCCCACTCTCCTTATTGGCTGTCGACTTTCTTTAAGGCTCGGCATCAGTCGCCATATTGAATTATTTTATTTTTCGCTCTTATGAAATTCTGAGAAGAAAAATGTGAAATTTGTTACTATGATATCAATTCTATTTACCTTGCTCTACAGTAAAAACATCGCAGTTGAACATTTAACGTATATTTAAGACGTATTCAATCGAGCAATTTTCTTTATACTCTTAATTTGCTCGACTGATCACAGCTTAAATACGCGTTTTCAACTGCAATGATTTTATTGTAGCGCAATGTAAATAGAATTGATATTACAGTAACAAATTTCACATTTTTCTTCTCAGAATTTCGTAAGAGCGAAAAATAAAATAATTCAATATGGTGACTGACGCCGAGCCTTAATACATCTCTGAGCATCCGCTATGCTCGGTCCTACTGTTTCATCTTTTCTGATATCCCTTGGGGACAGCTAAGGTGGGTTCACATAACAGTAAGCATAGAACATTGGTTGTCCGCACAACAATTAACCTCTGTTTTTTCTTACCTACTGATTCACAACTGCTCAAAAGTGCTCCTGATGCATAAATATACTGACATAGGATAATATTTCATTTCTTATGCAGACATATAAGGCAGCAATCAATCACACCCAAGAATTTACTGAATGTCCGTCATGTTGGTTTTACCTCAAAAATTCCCAAGAACAAAACATAGTTGGAATAAGAAATTTAAATGCTGAAATGTATGTTTCTATAATGCAAATAATGTTTTACACTGTGCTGTTTATTGGGGCTTTGTTTTCTATACGCCACATTATATGTTTAAATGGCCTTCTGTTGTATTCCATACAGGAACGAATATTTCAGATTAATCGGAAAAATGCCGTTGGCTAAACTTTTCAGTAAGAATCCAACTGTGGATTAATTTTGCGCTAGGCTTCTGGTCGCGTACAGTTTCTATCTACTGTATATGTCCTGTACTTACGTTTTTTTTAAATTTGTAAACAAACTCTTAGTTTAGAATAGTTTACGTTAGTTTACATTAGTTAAAAATAGTTCAGATAAGTATACAGTTCTTAAAAATTATATAACAAACTAGCTGTCCATTTGCGGCTTCGCCCGCGTGTACTATAGAAAAGAGTAACTAACTTTTAGGTACGTGTTAATCGATGGTGATACTATATTCTATATTATACTATATTCACTGCTTATCATTAAAACATCAAATACAAACAGATTTGTCCAGTCCACTGCGCTAAGCGTACTTTTTTAAGTTCATCTTTATTTCTCTATAAAACAGCTGCCCGGCTGCGGCTTCCACCGCAAAACAGCTGCCCGGCATTTAACAGCTAGCGTACTCAATAACAGTGTAAAGAGCGCGCGCAATACGCGTAATTCCCATCGCAAAGTCTTGCACGGGATACGAACCCGTAACCCCACCCCTCCCACACCCCAAACTTTATACAATACCTTAGTGAATGCTTAAGGCCTCGACACAGGAACATACCTACATTGTTTAAACAACAATAGCAATAAAACTCAAATAGACTATACTGTTTTCAGGGGTTTTTTCCTGCAATTATTCGAATTTTTCTCGCCGTAAAAACCATCTTTGAACTTCAACGAACATTAAAAAAAAGAATTGGCCAAATTGGTCCAGGCGTTGTTGAGTTATGCGCTTACAAACACATTTTGCAATTTATTTTTATATTATAGATATATGCTCATTTTCTACGGCCTTGATAGACTAGAAATGGACAGTAAAAATAAAAAATTAATATAAAATATTGCTTATGGAGTTGTGAATGTATAGAGGGGATCGCGCGCAATTCAAACCAGCTAATAGGGAAAGGGGCTAACAACCTTACGTAATAAGAAGACTGTTAATAATAAGACGTCATCGGGCTTGTTGCCCGGGCTGACGGAAGAGCCAATTAACCCAGGTCGTGGTCGACGGCGGCCAGCTGCCCGAGGCGTCGCGACGCACCTGCTAGCGCGCCAGTTGGGACACTATGTCGAGTCCTTGGGACCCGTGTTTAGTATGTCACCGTGCCGCGTCTCCCGGCTGGCGTAACCCCACATCCACTCCCGGGCAGAAAGTCACGTGACTGTCGCCTTGCCAGGCTGGACCAGGAGTACTGAACCATCAATAGACGTACTGTACTTGAAAATAGCGTAAATGTATGGTGCCAGTGTAAATTCCAAAACTGTGCAGTGTACGAGTGTAAGGCAGTAATACGACACAGTTTAGTTGTTCACACACCAATCGCTAGATATTGGAAATTTCGCGAAAAATTTTTGCATCACTTTGTTTCAGTGCCTTACGTGCGCACCTGCATCACGGCTTTGTGGTCACTGATTGGGTGCCGTAACACCCAGCGTCTTGACGTTAAACCCGCAAATCACAGACGTATTGTGTCGCAGTTATCCGTATACCGATTGGCAAAGTCAAATGAATAACAACTCTGTACAAAAGACTCTTGTCAATAGCCATGAAGTTGAGCTGCAGATGTGCACATAAGGCACTCAACAAAGTGGGGCAAAAATCTTTTCGCCAAAAAATTCCGGTCCCTACCAATCGCATACGTTCAGAAGTGACGCAGCAGAGTTATCACTGACCTAGTCAAATGGGTGAAGGTGGTAAGAGTGAGAGGTAGAGATGACGGTTTACAGCGGGAAAACTTGACTGTTTGCTGGGTTTCAACGTATGTTCTACTTAACAAAATATAGCTGGCTTTCACTTGTACGTAGAGCTGTTGCCCTATTTGACTAAGCCAATAAGAATTCCGTTCTTGTAATATTTGATACCTGTTATTGGTCTGTAGGCAGCTATATTGTGTCAGACGTATATCACCCAATCATACGTGTCACAAGAAACCACAGTGTTTTAAGGGTATGTTGGCACAAATATTTTCGCGACACACTATTATTAGAGATGATGGTATATCGCGAAAATTTTTTGTGACAAAGTGCCCTTGAAAACACTGTAGTTTCTTTTAACATGTATGATTGATAGAGACATGCAAAATTCGCGTTATCATTTGGTAACAGACTAGGCTTCACTTTCCTATACATAACAGAGCATAATCTGCTATTCAATTGCCCAAGAAATTTTTTATGTGTTGTCTTGTACGTGTGTTACGTCTTTACAGAGACTGGCCTTTCTACAGTGCAAGCATTCTCCGTGGCAAGTCACGACAATATCCGCCAGTGGGAGACGTGAAACGAGCTTATATTCACTTAGAGTCTAGTCAGCTGTCAGAAAATAACGCGAATTTTGCATGTCTGTAATGATTGGGTGATATACGTCTGACATAATGTAGCTGTCTGCAGACCAATAACAAGCACAATATAAAGCAGAATTCTTATTGGCTAGTCAAATACGGCAACAGCTCCAAGTACAAGCGAAAGCCGGTAACATATCATAAGCTGAACGTGCGTTAAAACCCACCTAACTGTCAAGTTTCCCCGGGATAAACCATCATCTCTAACCATTATCTCTAGTGAGAGGGTTTTACGGCCCTTTATCTTGTCAAATGGGGACTCGCCAGTAATGAAAGAAGAATGTCAGCGATAAACACGTCACGTTGAAGCATAACATTCAACTTTTTACGCGATAAACCAGTGTCTCTAGCCATCAGTAGAACCGTGAATGTATCGCGAGGCGATTTTTATACGAACTTATTTTATTGCCTTACATGGATATTTGCAGCTTTGCTCCATGGATGTTGACAGAGTGTTTTTGTTCAGAGGCTTCGTGCATTTTACTTTGTCGATGAGAGCAAGGCTAATTAGACACCACGTGACTGTGATTTGCAGGTAGAACACCAGGACCCAAGATGCTGAGAGTTAAAACAGCCAATATTTGATCATGAAGCAGAGCTGCAGGTGTGCACGTAGAGCATTGAAATAAGTTTGTGCTTAACATAAGACCTTGAAACCCAATGGTGCACAATTCTTTCCGCCGCAAAATTAAGGCTCTATCAATCAGAAGAGGTGTGTGAGTTCAGCGGTTTCATCCACCAGTAGTCAAGATTCTTCATTCCTGTACACGCACTAACCACAATCGATAAATAGTGGTACGAGTATTTCTTGGATTCATTCCAAGTCAGGCTGACTGTCAAGAGGCACTGAAACCAAACGGTTCAAAAATATGTTTTCTACCCAAAACATGGCCCTATATATGACAAATTCAGAGAAACACATTGGCTAACGTTGACCAAACCTGGGAAGGTCAACAACACTGCTAGGCCAGACAAAAAAGGGGCGCATTAATTTTTGAAAGTTGTGGGGGCAATCCGAAAACATCTTACGACTATTTCTGCTCGCGAATGTTCTCCTCCGTGCGTTTTCTGCTGAAAATGTCCGAGCACGTCGTCGGAAACACTAACTGTCAGCGTGATTTACACCGTGGGGCGTAAAGTTGAATCTTGGTAGCTGCTGCAATCCGCTCCCTCAAAACTGTACTAGTTAAAACCTCTTATTGCCCAGTACAGAAATTGAATTTGGTTCCTTTTTAATTTCCATTAATGTCACTTCGTTATGTAACACAGTTTTATTTATTTAACTTACAAATAAAAATTCTCGCTAAGGACAACATCGATATTGAATATGTGTTACATTTTATTTAATAATTTGGGAAAATTACAGGTAAGCATAAAGAACAAAATGGTTCCTGAATTGAACATTTCTGAATCATGCGACCATATAGTTTTGACTGGGCGTCGGTTACATAAATTAAGTTTTCAATTACACAGAGTTTTAAAAAACATAGTGAATATGCTAAGGTGCTGGTACACATCAGTATATACCAATATTTGCCAGTGAGAGCTTTTATATTACGTCTTGTTGTGTTTAAAACTATATGCCCAGCATTGAAAGAATATACTCTTAGCGTAACAAACTCTAATAATGAATAATTAACAAAAACCGTTCCAATCCCTATACGGAGAGCAATGGTTACCACCTTGATTCTTTGTATTTTGTAACACGATTTTTCTTTTCGATACATTTTAGGAACTTTAACCTAATTATAGACTAGAATATATTTACTAATGGCAAGAGGCACGAGTATTTCGCGTATTCATCTGGAAACAGCCTAAACTTCTCAGTTCTATGTGTGTACCGGCTGAAGCCGAATATCCATTGACTTCTAACAGTACGAACGCGTAGCACGTGATATCCCCACGACTTGTTTCTTCATTTATAACTGGCTTGCCATCGTCAAATGTATGTTTAAACCGCTCTCGTCTAATCACAGAAGGAGGAGTGAAGTATACGTTATTGACGTTCAACCTGACCTAGGATCAATATGCGAAATAATCGTGCCTCTACTAATGGCATTTTAAACATCATACATTTTTGTTTCCTGTTATTTTTATTATATATATTACTGCAGTTAAAACATTCTTATTACGTTTGACAGCAAAGAAGTATTTATGACGTTTAAATGTTTATCAATGTATATTATATTCAGTAGTAGGATTAAAGTTTCATAAATTTACCAAAAGAAAATTCATAAACGCATAGTAAAAAGATAACAATAGCGCGACCATCGCTCCCTGTTGACATAGATAACGTCGTTGGCGACTTCATAAAACCATTATGTCTAAACGATAATTTTCCCAGCGGAATCCTGCCACTTAAAAATGTGACTGGTATTTTTGGCTGCGAACCTACGTGGGAAGTATCTAAAATAATCACACGGCTTCCCATCTGTTTCCTTGACCTGTAAATCAAATGTATAAATACGTTGGTTGGTCGGCCTAGTGCGTTTACTGGCTTAAAAAAATAGCACGATATATTACGCACGAAGTTTCTCAACGACATGGAAATGCGTGTCATATTTTTCTCCTTCTACGCACAGATTCAATATGGGACTGTGCCAGGTAATTTCGTTGCCAGTTACCGCGTAGATCAGTGTAAATTAGTCAGTATTCTGTCCCCTGTTTACGTCACTTGTTCGAGTCTCGGTTACCATAAAAATTAATTTAACGGTTTACCGAAATAGGTATTTTATACCTCATTAAAATAATTTAGGTCTGACTAAACTAAGTAAATATGACAAAATAACTGTTGGAATATAAATTTCACCGTCAATGTAAATAGTTGCTGTCAAGGTCGCTTAAGTGTGATTTGAAGTAAATATATTTATTTATTAATTTAGTAATAGATTACATAGCGTTTATTTCGTAATCATTACTATTTCACTTCATTGTTCTCGCACGACAAACATTCACTAGAATTCATAGATTTTGTGGGGACGTACAAATAACGAAACCAAACTTAATTACTGAAGTGAAATATTTCATACTAAAGTTACGTCTCATGAGTCACTTCAACGAATGTATAAGAAAACAAACGAAATCTTGTTGTATTTAAAAACATTCTGAATTTCAAGAAAATTTTGAAAATACTTTTTTTTTTACGTGTCGCGAAGGAGCTCATGACAAGTTGTGACTTGTTTTATTTCAGTGAGTCAGTTGTTTTTCGTTATTTGTACGGACCTGTGACTTCCAAACTGTGACTTTTCATGCCGTTATACAACTGTGGTAGCTCACGTAATGCATGCTAGCATATTGTAGTCGCAAGTAAGTGACGTCTGGTACGTATTAAAAATAATAAATTGTTTAGATAGCGAGCTCCTTTAATGCGGTATCGTCGAGTAGCGTACTTCTTATTTCCAGAGACCGAACAAATTCGTGGGTTCGCTTACCTGTAAGCTGGCCTTCAAGAATATATGTTCACTCAAGCAGACAGCAGCTGTTCATTGGCTTCTCACTGACACAGTGACAACACATGGTATGAACTGCATTTAAGCCCTTCTTCATTATTGGCTCAGTGCTCTTCAGGAAATGTCAAATAAGTCGAGGGCCAACTGAGAAAGTGGAACAAGCTTACAATTATTTGAATTCTATAGCTTGAGCCCAAATAAATACACGAATTTTTCAGGTCTCTACATTGTTTCTAATCCCTGCTTGTGTATGTCGTTTCTTGATGTAGTAGTGACTAAATATAGTACATGGTACACTCTTGGCCAAACAAAGATTTTTAAATGAGTACGTTCATTGTCTGCTGCTCCACTGAGTAACAGCCAGCGGACAAATGGTATGCATAGAGCAGTGGGTTATAATGTGCAAATCATCGTGAAATCTGTTGTCCCTACAGAGAAATCATTCGTCTTTATTTGATTATTCATACACGTTTTGAATAGTGTTCTGTTTATAAACTGGCGTGTACCAAAACCCCCCGGTATCAATATTATATTCCTAAATATAATTCCGAATTTAGATTATTGATTCCAAATACAAATTTACCGACTATTTTTTTCCGTGGTCCAAAAGTATTTCCAGCGGAGAAGGTTTCATAGAGCGGAGAGAAATTTATAAGTTTAGGAAAAATATTTTTAAAGACTTTGATGTTGATGAGGAGTGATATCGGTTAAAATACCTCTTAGGTATTTTTGGAAGAGAAGGCGGGAGTTTGTAATTAAATGCCTTCAGAACATCTGATGTTATAAACTTTTGAAATATTTTCTTAAGTGTCCTTATATAAAAGCAATATAGCTTTCCTAACGTAGTAGCTTTTCCATTTATGTTCCCTCATATATGTTGATCATATATTACACAGCACTGCAGGTGCAGCAAGTCTTAAAAAACGTGACTTAATTTTCGAACATTTTTCTCATAGTGATATACAGCAAAAACACTTTTCGGTTTCACAAGAAACTGTATAAATAAGATCCACTCCGAAGTAACTATGTCGCAAATGTGTTTAGCTAGTGGCAAAGAAACCTTGCCTTACAGGGTAGCAAATTAAAGTGGAAAACGTATGTTTTGTGTTACATTTTGCCTAAGAATAAGTTTTCTCCTAAATATAATAGTTTTTCAACATAAATCTTGTGTCTAAAATACCGTAACAATCTTCATAACAAAGATTTCGTTCTTATATAACGAATACAGCATACGTTAACATCACACCATGTCCTATTCAATGTATTTGTGGACCTATCACGTGTGTTATGTGATTCCACACCTGATTACATTGAGCGTGATGTGTGTTGCTTCCATTCCAGGTACATAAATTGCAACCATTATGGGAAAATATCGTGGACGGCAAAGTTTAAAGGAGTTGACACACGACAAATTACTAGAGGAAGATGTTTTTCGTGAAAATAATTATGCAACATTTTGTTTCAACGCCTCACGTTCACATCTGCAGCTCTGGTACGTAGTTATGGCAACGTGTATTCGTGTAGAGACATCACTAGGGCCACGATTTTGTCGCGAAAAGATTTTTGCCCCACTTTGTTTCAGTGTCTCTCGTGCACTTCGGTAGCTGTGCTTCGTGGTTATTGGCAGCGCGTCTTTGTTCAGACATGTTTCTCATTTGACTGCACCAATCAGAATAAGATTACTGTGACTCCTTACGTCTGTAATTTGCCAAGGCCAGTGAGAGTAAAATTATCCAATTACTGGCGATATAGCAGACCTGTAGATGTGCACATGACGCATCGAAACCAAATGTTGCAAAAATCTTTTCACCACAAAATCGTGGCTCTAGACATCACTCATTTGACTGTGCCAATGAGCATAACGTCACTGAGACACCACTCGTCTGCGATTTGCGGGTGGATCCCTAATATCTTGAGAGTTAAAAACAGCCAATCACTGACGATGATGCAGAGGTGCAGGTGTGCTCAAGAGGCACTGATACAAAATGTTGCATTGTTCTTTTCACCAAAAATCATGGCCTCTACAAATTACATATGCATAGTTAGCGTACTGACCAATAATCCATAACCAATTAGGCTTCGGCATCACGAAGGTTTATGCAACATCAGGGTTGCAACACTTATTTGTTCTACTATGTTAACTTGTGATGGCAGCGACGTGAATCACAGAGGTTGTACAATGTACATAATCGTCCATTTACACATAGCCATACATGTCACTGTTACATGTCAAATACTTTCTGCAATGAATAAACACAGGTTTAGGCTTACACTTCAAGGTGACCCATCATACGTTACACTTATGATTTGTTTTAATTTTTAATTAAGGAGTATGCGGGTGGAGTTTGTTGGTGATTTTCAGACCAATACGGACGTTTTACTTTTAATTACAGAAATATATCGTGTACTTGATACGAAATGAGACATTTGAAAAACGACACCCTTAACTTAATTTTGTAACACAGATAGCGGCCACTGTAATTTTAGTGTGTGAAGTGTCGTGTACGTAAATAACAGCAACGCAGTGTCCGTCTTTCATCAGAGCTACGCGTCCAGTGTGTAGTTGATTGCCTACCTGTCAGGCCACGCGCTTTCTGTTTTGAAAAATGTCACCACGGATTTCTCACAAACGGTTCACCTGAGAGTGTATGTATGTATATATATATATATATATATATATATATATATATATATATATATTTATTTATTTATTTATTTATTCATTTATACGCACACGCTCACACACACAGGAATTTGAACCAACCAACTTAACTGGAACGTGGGACTAGATAGAAATGAGCAAAGTGCCCTCCCTAATTATACCAGCCACTTGCTCATAGATACTACTCCTAGTCAGAGCTTCCTTTAACAAAACATCTGAGCTTATTTTAGTTATTCACTTCTTTTAGAAGGCGGAGTTTCCATTTCTTTTTTTGATTGAGCTAGACTGGAGGAACTATTTACTGAGAAAACAATTTTGTTGGTGCAAACAAAATTTGTTTGAATCAACCAAATCATTTGTTTGTATAGGGGCAATTAGATATTTGTTTGTTCGTACCAAATTATTTTGTTCCCTCGATTTGTTTGAGACAAATAACTGAATTTTGTTAGCAGTACCAAATATTTAGCTGGTCATAAAAATATTTCGTTGGACATATTAAATGCACACGCAATATTTTAAGAACTAAAAATTTTTTTTTATAATCTTAACGAATTTCTGAAATTTTAAGACCTAAAAAAAAGTATGGTTGGACCGGGATTTGATCCACTATCCCATCGCTTGCTTCTTTCTATCCAGGACCTAACCAACTTTTTTTTTATATAAAAATGTTTTGTACAATGGCAAGGCTAACTCCTCGCCACTGCACCAAACATTCCTCCCCCCCCCTCCTTTTAAGTTAGTTAATTAAGCCATTCCCCAGTAACTGTGTATTGTGTAGTTGTCGTTGTAATTGTAAGTTGTCTTCTGGCACGCAGACAAGACGAACACAAACACCCAGTCCTGAACCCGAGGAGGTGGTTGTAAATGTCACCTCCCCGGCCGGGAATCGAGCCCGGGACCCTTGCCTCAGCAGCCAGGAGCGCTAACCACTGAGACAAGTGGCCGGACCCCAACTGAGCTACTTGTGCTGCGGTGTTTTTCAAGTTTATAGCATTTTCCGTTGTGATCTATCGAATAAACAACTTTGAAATTGTTATAGCTAAAATTAAGATACTTTAATAATGCTGATTAACAGTTTAGACGTCCTACTTGTCGCACAAGCGTATACTTTGAAAGTTGAGGTATACAGTGTTCGCCATATTTTCGCTCACGCACGCCAGCCTGCCATATTCCGGAAGTCAACCAAATGGATTTAGTTTCGCCAACAAAATCATTTAGTCCAACGAAAAAAATTGTTTAGTTCAAAGCACATCGCTTATAACTAACAATACTACTTTGTTGACAAGCTGTAACAAGTTGTTTGTTTACACAAAATATTTATTCGACGTCCTTTAGTAACCAAATATACGTTTTGGCACAAACAAAGTGCGTTTAAATGAATAATTTGGTCGAGGGAAATAAATAAATTTGTTTGGAGGACTCCATGTTTGGTCTTACCAACAAAATATTGTTTAGCTGAAGCAAACATCACCCAAACAAATATATTTAGTATAATGAAACAATTCTTTCTCTTAGTGTTCTTTGGCAATGTGTTAAAGTGGTAAGATAATTATAGGTTACCTTTCAAAAATTCCTTTGCAATAATGCTACGTGACAAATTAATGAAATATTACTTATGTCAAGCATTTTGCCAAGAATATATCCTATGCTTTGTCGAAGAGAAAATTTTGATAATACAATTTGAATAAATGTTATGGCTCAAAACTGTAAATACAGAAAAAATATGTTACACTCCCCCTTTTAAGAACATCGATAGGAAGGCAAACTCAGTCACACAACGCCAACAACGTCGCGGAAAGGCCTACCACCAATCAGCGTAAGGCGGCTGTCTTGCTAGCCGGCAGCCAGGCCAATAGGAAACCTGCCGTTATATGCGGGGGAGGGGGGCCAAAATGACACAGCTCGTATCAAATGAACCACTACGCAATTCCACGTTTGTATTACAATTTGGACAGTTTTATATGGAAAAAATAATAGTCAAGCCTCAAATTGACAAACGCAGAACATTGTAGTATAGTGAATGCCAACAAGGCGATTGTGTGTTATGATTAACTTAAAATGCTGTGATATATTTTCATTAATATGAGTTTGTCAGTTAAATAGCTCTGTTGGATTCCTCTAGATGGCAGTATTATATTGTTACAAATAGAGTGAAATGCGGTTTAAATCGTTTTCGTATAACACTGGCAATTTTATCTGTGTCCACGCCTCGCTACAAAGTTTCGAGAACGAGGGTATAGCCTGTTCACTATAAACTGAGCACTCAGCAGAACTTGTAATTAACTGAAAATATGTTTTATAGGGCCAATGGATGTTAACTATTGAATGTGTTGAAACGTTTACACTGGTTTTCAGTTACATGGAAGATTTCATATTAAAAATAGTAAAGATGGCTGTAAAACGACTGGAAGAAAACTTTATGCAGTGCTCAAGTTTATCGTGAACGGCCTATACCAGAATTATACAATGGAGGTACTATATGTATGGTATGTGTGTGCCGGAATTGTGGTATTTCCGACAACAAAGATCAGAAGTCCCTAGGACATGGCAGACGGCACATGAGCTGGCAATCTTCGCGGAAGGACGCTGACTGTATGTGGGATGTGTTCTCGCGGCGGAAATAAACAACACAAGGAGGAAGCAAGCTCTCCCTCGTCGCGCGGCATTACTCACGGTTCGCGTCGCGCCGTCGCGCGCCGTTATCCGAAGCGCGAAGGAGATAGCGACAACCCCACCAAGGCCCCGTCATGCCAATGCCACGGAAACTAACTGGATCCTCACTTCCACGAGGATACCCGGGGAAAGGGGTCACGACGCGAAGATTCGATTAACTCGTTACTCCTTTCGATGAGGGATACCGCCAGCTTCTATCCTCAAATCATCTGACTCTGTCACCCTCAGTTTTCTAATTTTTTTGCCCTTTTTCCTCCTCTTCTTGTACAACTGGTTCCTTCAAGAAAATGACACTCATAAATTAATTTTTAACTGCTTTGGGATACGATGAAGAAAAGGGACACACGTCTGTTTAAAAAAGAAAATATTAAATGGTTCGTATGTCTCAGTAATAAAATATCTATCAAAACATCTTAATATCACAATAATATACTTGGTTTTGAGTAACCTTAAGGGCGCCACCTGGCACGCGCTTAGAATGTGTTGCAGTGTGTTCATGGACAGGTATTTTTTACGTAACTATTCCAAATGTGCTTACTGTGTCAATGAACGAAGATAAAACATTTTACAAACAATAGTGGAAAGGTAGTTTCAAAGCGTCCAAATAATTTATAGTAAAAAATCGTTTCGGAGCCTCTCAAAATGGCTTAAACAGCTTATTCAACCTTTTCCAAAAGCGATACGGAAGCTCCAGCCTGCTGTACAACCTACGAACAGATTGCATTTCCCCACCGAGGCACGCACAAGTTTCCTTGTAGCGGATGCCGAGCAATGTTGATCTGGTGAAGGGGATCTGGAGCCCTGGAAGGTGGGCACCTTCTTGGGTGAAAACTCGGATGCATGGCATATCGCAGGTACTCAGGTGATCGGTGTGAAGTCACGTCCTTATGTTGAGCCGATCACAGGTTGGACTCTCAGTGGTAGCGGTTTAATTAACTCCTGCTTGGGAGTAGACTTACAGGGTGAGTCCTTGGGTCCTGGTCTGGACCACCTCACTGGACTAGTCCACGAAGCGGTTGCGTAGAGGTGGATATGCCTTGCCCGTAGCAAGGTGGTTCCCCGCAGCTAACCTGTGGGTGTTTCCGTTGCTTGGTCTGCCACCGCGATTGGAAGGAGCGTTATCTCCTTCTGTCAGCGTTATAGTACTACTCTGTCAAGACTTTCATTGGCTCCACAGCTAAGGTGAGCCCTGGCTGTTTGAGACTGAGCCACAGAATATTTAGGAATACAGAAGTGAAATAGCTGGTATGACAGCGAACTCTGTCACACACGCCAGCAAAATGGCTTCCCTGGCCAGCAACATGGCGGATAAGCCTATGGCCAATCGGCGTAAGGTGGCTGCCCTGCTAGCCGGTAGCCAGGCCAATTGGAAACCTGCCGTAACCAACCATACACGGGGCTTGTATTAACAAACTCGGGCAGCCAATAAGCGGCGAAGTTCGCCCGTATCAAAAGAGCCGACACGTCATTTCACGTCTGTATTACAGTTTAGTCTGTGACTGAGCGAGGGGAGTGGCATCTTCCCTGGTATAAAGATATGTACATTGTCTCCTGTTAAGCCTTCAGGATCAGGCACAGGAGGGCGTTCCTGTCACACCTGCGGCAGTGACGTCGAAAGCGTGCTACTCTCGAGATTCATGTAAAACTACCCTAGAAACATGCAATGAACTTTGCTTAAAACTTTTCAGGAATAAAAAGATAAGTCATTTACACGTCGATATCTTCCAGATCCCTCAGAAGCAATTCAAATAATCTCAAGAGTCGAGTTTTAAATATCTTATTTACCGAAGTTTTTGACATGAGAACTGGTGTTGCTGATTGTACAGACCAAGAGGGACTGAAAAACTGCAATGGATTAGATAAAAACTTCAAGACAATGTTGTCCATTGTTATAAAGAGTTTCCTAAGTAATGAAACTTCGTTAATACGTATCACTGATAATAAATAACAAAAATTAAATTTAAACAATTTGTCATTACGATGCCGATGTTTTATTATTTTTATGATTTACTTACATGTTATGTTTGAATAGTATTTTAATAGTGTTTAAAGCCTATAAAAATGAATAAAATAAGAAACTCCAATACAGTAGTTTGTAAAACTATATTTTCTTACGTGTTGTGAGCTTTATCGCCAAGTGATACTATTTTTTTCAATTTATCTGTTTATAATTTTCGAGGAGTAAAATACTCTGTGTAAATTTAGGTCGTTTTAAGAGTGTAATGCATTTTTTAAATTCTCTACATTTTCATCCGTGATTCTCTTGTTCGTGTACTGTGTTTAGTGGGAAGGGAGTAAATTTACATTCCTTGCAGACCTTCAGAGGCAACATGAAGAGTGTTTTATGGGAATGTTAGCGAAAATTCCTCGAGTTTTCATTTCGTATATTCCTTTGGGAGCGTTCCCGTTTTATATATTAATTTCGTGTTCCCTCTGTCGTCTTCTGGGTAGCTCAACGTGGCTTCTCGTTGGGAGCGATAAATTAAAAACCTGCTGCCTCTCGCCAAAAAGTCCTGAGAAAACCGCTCTTTTAGCGAACATCATCGCCGTCCTAAAATAATATCTACGCTTTATTCTTTCTCCCGCGTCTCTTCAGCACGTTATACTCCACGTACGTAAATAATAAACCTCTTTAAGGTCATCTTAACGTTCTCCTCGAAACTTCTCGGTTTAAAGAAATGCCCTTATTTAATTATTTTTATTTATGAAATTACCTAGAAGTAAAATGACAATTTAGTAAAAACAATTTTTTCTTATAATAAATAAATACCGATTTTTTTTAAGTTAACTTTTGAAAAACTCTGTCCAAAATTTGAAGATAACATGAAAAATCATTCAGCAATACATTCTTAAAAGTATTACAGTAGTGTAATTTTAGTGGCGCATGTATTTTGCAAATATACATTTAAACTATTTTTATGATTTAGAACTGAAGGATATTAATAATGGTTAGGTGTGATAGAAAATATTATTTTTATAATAACGAATGCAATTACGTGTAAATATTTTAATCGGCTAATCTATATCTAATAATTTAATTGAAATAATTTATTTATAAATATTGTATCTATATATACATATATATGTGTGTATGTATAAATATATATATTTATATAAAGAGAGAGAATATATGGGAATCTAGAGGATTTTAAGCCATCTCAAATATGATTAAACAGTACAAAATGTAGGTATAATAAATGTTTGTAAAGTTTCTGCGATGAATGATTTTCTATAGTATTAGGTGATATTTTATTTCAAGCGTTAAATGATACTTTAAAATTCATAAATTGGTTGGGGATTAGAAACATAAATGCCAACATTATGGTCCTACTAATTTATCTTTTGCCATTACGTTTGCAAGTTGCAACTTGCGGTTTTGTTCATACCTAGTGCCACGAGATTGTCGCGAAAAGAGTTTTAACCATTTTATTCCAACTTATTATTTTCATATAAGCAGCTCTGCTCCGTGGATATTAACAGCGTGTCTTCGTCCACACACGTATGCAATTTAAATGTACCTGTCTGAATAAGGTTAGTGCGACACCACAGATCTGTGATTTGCCAGTATAACCCCAATACAAGAGTGAGACCAGAAATCCCAATCACAGACTATAAATCAGAGATGCTGAAGTGTACACAAGGCAATGAAACCAAATGGTGTAAAAATTTGTTTGTCTAAAAAATCATCATGCCTCTATGTAGTTATACAACATATATTTATGACAAACAACTATATAAATGTGGTGTAAGTGTAACTAACTTCAATTACAATACAATGTTCTGTCTGTGCAGTGTGTTTCTAGAAGAGAAACTCTGACAAATTGTGTAAGTGCTAACTACTATTTCATTACGTACAGTACATAAATTACTTTATGTATTCTGAATTGGAAATGTACCAAATTATAATTAAAATGTCAGCTTAATTTTATGGAAAGCATTTTGAAAATATATTAAGCTTCATTACCAGCAAAAGAATAGAACGGTATGCATACATTGTACGGTTGGAAGTAAATATGAACATGCCGATTGGTAAATATTAGGAGCGAATAATAACTGCAATGAAAATAACAAAATTAGAATAAAATATGCTTATTCACATCCAGTATTCAACGCACAAGGGTAAAAATAAAGATTTTAATGTAACATTATTGATGATGTAAACAATATTTTTAGTCAACATTTAGTTTTTTAATGAGATTTGTTCATCCCTTTTAATTTCCTTTCACATAGAAATTGCTACCTCAATATGTATTAACACAGCCGTTATTCAATATTGTTTTCAAACTTTTCCCAATTTTTACCATGTTGTAAGAAACTATTATAATATGTACAACACTTTTGCTAGAAACATCACGTGACATTTCATTTGTTAAGACTGTTTGTTTGGCCGTAATATCAGACGTTAAAATCAACTAAAGGAAGATTTGCTGCTCTGATGTTTACAAATACACTGCCACTGGGAATAATTATTTATTCGCAACTAACTGTCCCTTTGCGGCTTCGCCCGCGTGTACTACAGAAAATAGTAACTAACTTTTAAGTACGTACTAATTGATGGTGTTACTATATTATATGTATATCTTTAAAACAACAAATACAAACAGCTTTATTCAGTCCACTTCGCTGAGCGTACTTTAATTGCAGAACATCTTTGTTTTTAATTTATCTTTATTTCTCTATAAAATAGCTGCTCGACTGCGGCTTTGCCCGCGCGAAATTATGTAATGTAAACAGTAACTCTGGATAAAATATGTGATGAAGGCACAGTACAGCCAGCGTACTCAATAACAGTGAACTATATTAACTGTCTTAGCTCAGTGTAAAGAGCATGCGCAATATGCTCGTGCGATGTAATAGTAATTCTCATCGCAAAGTCTTGCACGGGATACGAACCCGTAACCCCACTCGTCCAACACCACGAACTTTATACAATACCTGAGTGAATGCTTAAAGACAGGCCGTGATAATTCTTTCGTATGTAGCCTACAGGATACAGTCCAAAGAAGTTTTATTTATGAGTAGGTTGGCAAAATGAAACAAGTGTTGAATTATTTCTCCATGATCATTCTCTTTTTTCGGGAGACTGTAACAATTTGCTGCTTTTCACATCCTTAATTTTCGAATTTAATAAAAATCCTTACTTTGATTTGTAGATATTCACATACGCTTCATTTTTATCAAAAAAATCATCTCGATATCTCAACGGGTATAAGCGGTACAGATGATTATTTGTAAACACATTTTAATTTTAATAGCTTTCAAGGACGAATTTAGAAAAATCCTTAAATTTCTTTTTAGATATTTACTTAATCATTATTTTAAAGAAACTTTCACCTCACTATCTGAAATTATTTGGGAGAAATCACGGATTAATGAAAAACACATTTAACGGCTTTTCATCCCCTTAATTTTCGAATTTCGCAAAATCGAAAAATTTGCAAATATGCATTTGTTTGGGAAATATTTTGAAGTGAAGAAATGTATGATAGCTTTCCCGGTTAATGAGATGTCGGGAATTTTTGTATACACATTTCACCCCTTTTCGCCCCCTTAATTATCGAATTTCGAAAAATCTACTCTAAGTGGGTGCCTACGGGGCAAGGGGAAGCCTCCCTAAAAATGTAATGGTTGTATGTCCAGCGGTTTGGGCTGTGCGTTGATGAGTGAGTGAATGAGTGAGTGTGTCAGTCAGGACAATTCATTTTATATATTAAGATTCCGGGAATTGACTTTTTATCAGTGTCCTGGTGTTGGGCTTCGTTGGATTAACCTGCTTAGAGTTAGAGGGAAGCCCAGCAGCTATAACCGTTGGAAGTCATGTTGGTGTCTTAGTTGCAACAGTGCCAGTTGGTCAAAACAGTTTGCGTTCAGCAGTGTAATTATATTCCACAAAACACTAATTTCGAAGGACCATTTCCGCAGCACTAAGTTTGGATGAACTACATTGAAAAATATGTTTTCTAGAACGGAACAATGCTGTGAAAAACTATGTTTGTAGAACTCTGGCAAGTATGCAAGTAAATACAATTTGGAAGTTGTACATTACTGAAAAATTACATGCTCTCTAGTTTATACTTTTTTTTATCGATATTAATTTTTTATGCTTAACCGAGAGCAGATATCAAAAATCCGTCTGGCAGTTTCGTTTAAAATCGTCTTCTCCATGTTGGCTGATTTTTTCAAGGCAGTAAATATTATGATTTTAGCTAAATATGCAGTTAACGAAATTCTGGTTAGTTGACTTTTAAGTCGAAACCATATAGACTTTTGTTTTGAAAAAAAATTAGCTACTTTAAATCAACTGCCAGACATTTTTATATATATTGTCGTTTAAGTTTATATATATATATATATATATATATATATATATCGCAAATATAGTAGAAACCACAGAGCACGACCTTAAATAAAATGGATTTATTTCTACATTGTTAATTGTTTTACAACGATGTGTGTAGAGTCCTGTTGGCGTAACTTATGCACAGTGCAATGAATTTGCCGCGAAAAGATTTTAGCATCATTCTGTTTCATTGCCTCACGTGCACATTGGCAGCTCTGCTTCCGGTTATCGGCAACGTGCCTTTGTTCAGGCACGTCTCTCATTGGACTTCACCAATCAGGATAAGATTATCGTGACACTGTGACACTACAAGTCTGCGATTTGCCAGTAGAACTCTAAGCCAAGTGAGAGTTTAAGCATCCATCAACTAACCTTGAAGCAGAACTGCAGATGTGCACGTAAGGCATTGAAAACTAAATGTGCAAAAACCTTTTCGTCATAAAATTATTGCTCTACTATTATGGCTATACAGAATCTGTAGGATTACATAAATAACTGATTGTTTGACATAACCTGATTTGATGAAAATTTTATGCGTACAACTACATTCATTCCACTGCATAGTTTAGGCACTGCAGAAACTCACCGAGTTTAAATTTAATTGATCGTTATAAATTGCTCTTACGCCGGACGCTATAACAGTGCAAAAATAAGTCATACTTCACTAGCTACAGACTGATGCTTTGAAGACCGGATCAAACAATTTTGAAAAGAATATTAATATCTCGCAATTCGTCAACGTTTTGAAATATCCCAGTCGTATCAATATTACCAAGGTTGGGAAAAGGAATAATCTAATAAAAAGTAAACAAAATAATTGGTTTTTATTCTCTGAGGCATAGGAATCGAATAGCTGCGTCGTGTTCTTGATTTGAGATGTTCCTTGAATTTTTTTATTTCAATTATTTAAGTCTACTAGTCTACCAGAACAACGAATAAACTAAGTTACCCTAATTGGACATTCACCACTTTCATTACATAGCACCCGAAAGGAATTTTAACCAAGGCCCGTAAACAGATTTACTTTTTCATTCCTATTTTTAGCTGTTTCTCAAATATCAGGGTGCAATGTGATCATAAATGTGTTACATTGTTTAGGGTTGGTTTTAAAGACCCGAGCCTTAAGGCCTTAAGTTTTGCTTTTCTTTACTTCTGGTTTATATATCATCGATAAAATTATCCAGCACCGAAACATTTCCTACGCTGCTTGTTTATTTTGTTGCTGTGGATGTTACAATATCTGCTAAATCTTTCAGTTAAAATAACGATGACACTTTTTCGGATGATTTCACGTTTCGTAACTTACACAGATTAAGGAAGTTAAAATACAGTATTTTTATAAATATTCTCAGCAAATTTTGAAAGACTATTTCTATTTGAAAAAAGTCGACGTTTGGATGGAAAAAAATTTCCACATTTCTTGTAGCTTCTGTGACCTTTTTTTTTTCTAGCGAAGTAAAGCTATAACATTTTATACGTCAATCAAAAATATTCTGCACACTTTGATAAGCGTTTTTTTTTTCTCGAGAGTCTGGAATAAATACATTCTAATGAAGTCACACTCGATAGAGTTTATCTTACTCCTATCTAGTGGCACTTAGCTGTTTTGTAGAAGTCACTGAGAAATAAATATGTGGACAAAAATTCTCCCGGGAGATGGAAACGGAGAGTGAAGACGGATTGCGTGACAAATTTTGAATTGGTCAGTGAATTAGACAGAACGAAATTTTGAGCTGTCTGTATATTAAGTAAGTTAGTTTTCTTTCATTATGCCCTGTACAACATCCACATCCTGTAAAACTTTTATATCATGAAAAATTTAAAAAATTAGTAGAAATTTCGTTAAACACGAATCTTTTTAATAAATATAAGTACGTAAATGCTGGTCTTTGTACATTAATTGTGCCACGAAACTTGTATCACACAAAATACATCAAACTACCTACTGAACAAAGATAAGTTCTCGACAAGGTGACTGACGCCAGTTGAGTGTCTTTCACATAGAGCCGATGAGACAAATGGTTAAGTAGCAATAGTCACCCTTACTGCCAAGTTGTCGCAGACCCTGTTCGTACTCTATGTTTCGATTGCAAACAGTTTAAAGTGGTGACTCAGTAAAAGTATTACAGCAGTCTACTACCACCATATCAAGCTATGACTCTGTAGTTTAATATGTTAATAATCCTCTCTCAGGAAATATCCATAGAATTGAAATTATTTTGTCGATTTTTTCCTAATTCGTTTATTTGTTTTATTATTTATTGAACAAAATTTTAATAACCTTAACTCGTACAAACGGTGCTATACATTTTGGATATTGATTGAAAATTACTTTGTGTATGTTTATTATTTTCCAAAATAAAATTACATATACATATTCTTATTAGACGGTCAACCTGGGATAAAGGACTTCTCGTAACATTTCATATTATTTTCAAAATGCAAACTATTAGAATGAACTAATTTTAGATTATTTGTACTTTGACATTTTAAATTTCCATTAAAATGGTTTACTAATTTAAAGCATCGCATTATTTTTACGGAATTCATAATTTTAAAATGCAAGCTATTAACATTAATATATTTTCCATTATTAGTACTCGGACATTTAAATTTGCATTTAAATCGCTTTTTAACTGAAGGCATTTCATTTTGGTCTCTAACAATGAAATGTGTCAAAATGCGGTTTAACCTTATCATATATTAGTTCGATAACAATGTTATTCTCATATTTTCTCTGTAGGTTTTGATGATGCGTTACCGCTGCATTTGTTAAAAACAAAAAAAAAAAATTGAAATTGACTATCTAGATGTGGATAACGCACGTCATGGGCATTTAATTAAGCCTCTTTAATTGCCCCAGAGCATAAATATAACCATATATACAAGTTGTAATATTCAGGCTATTTCAAAAAAATAACCAAAAATATTTTTAAGAAATATTTAAGTGGATGTATTATATTATATAATTTGTGTACATAATTCCTGGCAATATTTGTTTCTTATTATTGGAGCACTAAGTTATCTCCCCCAAATTAAATAATTTAGCTCGTTTATGTAAATGAAAAATTAATTATTCGAATTGCTATAGTAAAAGTATTAAAATAACATAGTACCTTAAAATTTGAACCGACTGTCTCAACACAGCTGTATTATGTTGCTAATTCTTACAATTTGACTCACATAATGCCCAACAAAATTTGTCCTCTTCAAAATTTTTTATTATGTTGTTAATTACAAGATATTCGTCAAAACCGTACCTACTGCACACGAAGATATAAAACTTGTTTAAAAACGCACGTTCGGCGAAAATGAAATTGTATCCAACAATAGGTTCTCTTCACAACCAATTGCATCTAGTACCTTTTTGGTACTGATTGTTATAAAATACTAGGAATGCTTTATAGGCGTCTGTGCTCCAACCGTCCCTGTAACGTAAAATCTTTCATATCTTAGATTTAAGAGCCCTATACAGCTGGCGGAAGAAACCCTGTTGCAACATGTCAGGAGAATTTTTTAAAAATAAATACTACTAAACATGTGTTTTATATAATTATGTACAAAAGGAAAACACATTTAAAACTACGATTCTTTATTTTTTTCTAGATATCATGCTTATAAACGTGGTTTCTGGCCTTCTCAAAATAGCTAAAAATAATATTTTTTTTTTTTCAGACTACTGTCACGTTAAAATTACCAACCTGAATCGTAAAACAAAATTAAACAAGCACGTGCTGGACTTTTCTACCAACTTTCATTTTAAAAAATTAGGGTCATCTCTTAAATACCCACAGGAAAAAGCCAACGGCCAAAACACTGCTTGCCGTTTTCGCGCCCGGCGCATTAAGGGTGTTCAAGTGCGATAAAATCATAATTTTATATTTATATGAAATAGAGTTAGTTTTATAGACGATACTTGTGAGTACTGTTTCCTCTTACGAAACAACTTTAACTCGCATAGTTTTCTCATAACGGTGCTTCAAAGTCATAATTTGCATGTTCTGCTGCCATGCAAATAGTGAAAACCAATTGACTTGCGTGTGTGAAATAATTCACAGTGAATTAACATGCCACGTCCTAAGTACTGAAACATACAAAAAAAAAAACACCGCGAACAATTTTTGTATTTTAAAAAATTGCTGAATTTTCAACTCTTTTCTTGTACTTTTGCTATTTTTTAAAAAATTCAAAATATTACGTTATGGTATTTAAAGTTCTTTATTGTATAGCTCACGGGATGTAATATCACCGTGAATTATTTTATTCAAGTAGGTAAGTTGGTTTTCACTATTTACATGGCAGCAGAACAAGCAAATTTCGACTTTATCGCACCGTTATGAGAAAACTATGAAAGCTAAAATTGTTTTGTAGCGGAAACTGTACTCACAAGTATCGTCTACAAAACTAACACTGTTTCATATAAATATATAAAATTATGGTTTTATCGCACTTGAACACCCTTAAGGCGACACCGCTGTTGACGCACGAGCGAGTACAGAACTTACAGTCGGCCTGTTTCCTTACCTCAAACATTAACGAGTAAATTTAAGATAAAGACGGTAGGTTGCCTGACAATTGAAGCGTGTTGCAGCGTGTCAGAACAAAGCTGTGAGTTTCCGTAATATGTGTAGGACTACGTAATAAAATATAATGAATTTTTGACGATGAAGAAGTAATAGATTCCAAACAGCACGTATGTCATATTTCGAAACCATCCACCATCGTTTAAAAAAAAAAAAAAAAAAAAAAAGCTTCTAGAATTCTCTATCCCAAAATGTAATAAATATGTTACGAAAAAGTGCGATTGAACCATTTATTGGACATTTCTGCATAGTTTCGTCGAATAAAATTGTGGCGCCACCACTTAAAACAACGCACAAGTGACTCTCGGACGGGATGCTTGCAAGCAGATTTATTGGTTGGTGCATAGAGGTGATTTAGCACTTGGTGCACGTGCAAGTGTCGTCCTTACCGTTCTCTCGCTCCCGGATTTCTTACGTAGTATGTTTCCGCCGTAAGGGCGCCGTCTACCCGCGCGTGAGAGGCTCAAAAGCGACGGAGAGGTAAGGTCGACCTTGAAGCGCGCATCAAATGCCGCGTCGCCTCAACGAGCCAAGCGCTGAACTAGCGTGCAAGGTTCCCGCTGAACTGTTTTTACTATGGGACTTTCAGCGACAACACTGTCATTTTATCTTACGCGACGAAAGGGAAAGAGTCGCTCTACAGGTCTATAATACTCAGAATATCGTGAAAATGATTACTCTTACATTAAAATCAGCGTTAAAAGTCCCGATTCGGTCACTTTCTCACTCAAAAAAAATACTTGTTAGGAACGATAACAGTTAATGGCAATATTATATACATGTACTAAGATCCTTACATGCTTTTTGTAGCCTAACCGCATGACAACATGTTGAATAATTTTCGAATGAAATCAAGGATTGTTAAAGGTCTGCGCGCCTCTTCACGATTCTAGTAGACGGCACCCTTAACAAACAAACAACGTTTCTGATGATCTGCTATACGTACAAGCAACAGCCGATGTTTCAGTCCATGTGTTTGTCGCCATTTTAATTTGATGTTCAGAATTTCTCTCTCTCTCTCTCTCTCTCTCTCCCTCTCTCTCTCTCACACACACATACAACATATCATGAAGATTGGCCATATTTCAAATGTTATGCCAACGAAAGAAAATTTAAACATTTCTTTTTTCACAAGGGCCGCATTGGCCTATGTAAAACAAAATTATATCACCATAATATTGTCAGATACTGGGTGTAGATTATATAGTTTCTTGAGAAAAAAAACTGTTAGTAAAAATTCTCTCACGCGTATACATATACAGCTTCTTGTCATGCGATCGACAGTTTATATGGATGATGCAAGACGTAAGGAAATAGCCGCGTGTTCTATTTAATGGCTTCATGGTTGACTGGGCTGTAAATGATCTCCGCGAACTTGAGTTGTTAAGATATGCTCTTTACCGAAGGGAAATACTAAAGCATTCGTATGTCTTCTATTTTCTCGGATACTTATCAACGTCCCTATACATGATTTTACAGAGAATGTACGAAATATGTGTGTATGTTTCCATGTTTAATATTTTTTTTTTGTTTCTGAGCAATTAAACAAGAAAAAAAAATTCCGCAAACACGAAAATTAGCAAAAATTTTTTTTTGTTTCCTAAGAAAATATTTGAAAACACAAAGTATATCCGTAGCTAGACATGTTAGCTACAATGTTCTTTGTTAAAATAAACGTGACTTAGCTCTAACTTGTTTGTAATCAGAACATAACGAACGTGATGAGGACCTGGGAGCGAGTGGTCTCTAAGGACGACTATTGCTTGCTCATACCTTGCATTATGGCCTCTAAGCATAGGACGTCCAAATGGCGTCACTTTCCTGTCATAAGAGTCCTCTTAAACTCACAGATAACCAACAACAGGAATGCGTTCGCAAATTTAATGTGGGTAGCAAATATAAAATAGAAGTTGCGGATTAAACAATTTGTTACTGTACTGCAAAATAGGTGGATAGTGATTAACATCTCGTCGGCTTTGACGACGTAATTAAAAATTGGAAAAAATGTGTAAAGAAAATATAAGAAGGGAATTGCCACTGGCGTATAGCTTTAAAAAATTGTCATTCGCTGGAGAAATTTCGAAAATCATTGAGAAAACCAAATCAAGATTGTCGAGCTGGGAGTCAAACGTGATTTCTCCCGAATGAAAATTCATTCTTTATGCACTGAGCCACATCTAACGGTACCAGTAGAAGCATTCTACGTAGAACCAAAAATTTATCATGAAAAAATATCTTATCTCTGTGACTTGATGTAAGGATTCTCAAACGCTTACGCAACTTATTTTAAAGTTGTCGAAGAGCGAGTAGTAAAAAATACTTTCCTTAGTTCATAGTTATTCTACTTGACGTAAACTGTGGCTCTTATATTCGTACAAGTATAAGTTTACGTTGCTAAAACGTCCGTTTTCTTGCTGTTTGATCAAATAATAGCAACATTCACATGTGTTGATAAAAAATCCTGTTTACGAAATTTACTCTTAAACCATCTCATTAATGATCCAAAAGTTCACATTATTTTTCTGTTAATAACAAGGATATTCAGAGCACAAGCAGTTTTATCTACAATATACAACCAGTAGTATTCGCAATATAGGCGGCCTAAAACTATACAATACGATAGGGATGTCAGTTGATCTAGTATAGCTGCAAATTTTTCTTATATTTAGGAATTTAAGAGTACAAGAGCATAAACACAATCAGTCAAAACACACTCAAAGTGATAGACTATTTTGGCGTTATGCCACAAGGTCGTTCATCTGTTCTAATGCGATTTCCAGATTCCATTTTAGTGCTGTATTGTACGAACAGAATCCTTTGGCACGTAAATCTGACAACAACGACTACTTTTAATATAAGTTCTGTGAATACATAGAAACGTTAGACACGATAGAGTACATTTTATGAAATGATAAGTTTGACTGATCTGAAAATGTCAGTTTCTTTGATTTCATTTTTAAGGAAACAGTGATGTTGTTAAATGTTTTCTGTACTAGTAAGTTTATGAGTAAAACATGCGAAGGCCTTCTATGCCTAATTAACTTGTGCATTATTTCAGGAGATACTAAACATCTTACAGCCGTTTATTGGGGAAATAGTAAATCACTCATGCCTATTATCAGATAAGAGAGATTATTAAACATTTATTTCCATGATTTTGAAACAGAAACGCTTGGATAAGTAATTAAAAAAAACATTATTTTTAATAGCCGTATTGTCATAGGACCGGTAGAACCCATTCTTCAGGAATCTTCGGCAAGGATTAATTTTTCTTATTCGAGTTGAGGTCCAGGCAGTACATAAATTCCATCTACTGCAGGGGTTCTCAAAGTGGGAGGTACTGTCCGCCCCTCCCCTCAGCCCCGAGCATTGCACGGGGCAGTAGGCTTGCCTACGGGAGCGATAAGACTTATTATGGCGGAGGGGGAGGGGGTGTTAATAACCAAGTGGGTGGAAGGGAGGCGCCAACAGATACTAGCATGGAAGTAAACTACCTCCCGGTACTAATAGTGTTGTACCTTTCTTTCAGTAAGGATATTCCTTGCTCACATGTACATGCCCATACCCATTCTTTTTTTTTTTTAAGACCAACTGACGTGCCTTACATACAAAAAGTAATTAAGGGCACCGACACTGAGGAGTAAGCTAACTTAATCGTAATATATATTTTTTAATTGTGCTCACACACATATGTGTGTACGTATATTATATACACTCATATATATATATACACACATACATAAATTCGGCAGGAGTAGAGGATTATTGACCAATCTTCAATAAAAAACTTTTACCAAGCCATCGATTTTGTGGTCATTCGATTAATTGGTGCAAGGGACGAGTGATAATCAATTGCCTGTTCATTTTCAACCATTTAACTGACGCCACACGTCCATGGGCGTCACAAACTCATATTATTTTGGGAAAGGGGGGTCGCCTGAAATGCATATAATTGTTGAAGAACAACACCCATCCCCAAAAGAAATCTGAGGGTTCAGGGGTCCTCCCCCGGGAATTTTCGGTGTTCCAATGTGCAACATAAGTTATTTTAACATTTCTCATTCCTAAAGTATGCTAATTATATAGCTGATTGAATTAAAATAGCAATTTTCTTTTTCAGAACAGATTTACAAAAAAAAAAAAACAGTAACCTAGGTACATGTTGGAGCCCTATACACTCCACAAAATAATGAATTTAAATTAGTGTGTTTCATACTACTACGAAACTCAATATACAGGCTGTTCTTTAGCTTATGTTAAAAGCTTTCAGAGATAATGCCTTATCAGAAATGATGTATAAGCTATTTACACTATGAAATTTTTACCTATAGCGCAATTTGTATAGGAGACATTCACCCTTGAAAAATGAATTTTGAATTTGTATTTTGGCAAATTTTTGAAACAACGTGATGTTAACTTTAATTCTGTGCACAGTGATAAGTATTATAGATATCTTCGACGGAATCCAGAAACTGCTCACTAAAACTCCCGTAATTAAAATAACACGGGTGGTCACCCTCTTATTGACTATAACTTTTGTTGCGTTGGGTTTTGTGAGAATTTCTTGTCGCTTTTCTAAGCATTACAACCTAAGCAACGTAAAAGGTCTTGTGTTTACAAGTCACTAGAATGTACCATTTGCTATAAAATGCATTCCAGTGTCTCTGTGCATACAATACAGTTGTTGCATGTAGGCAAAACAGCTACACCCGCAATGTAATCGCACACAGCATGCTTGAAATGTATTTTGCACTTTGAAAAATACATCCTCTGCTACAGTTCTATGTTTCATATGTGAATTTCTTTAAAAAGGCACAGAAATTCGTGTGCTAACGACGCTACATCAGTACATTATTATTTTTATGATTTATTTCTTGTAAACAACGAATTCTAACTAATTAAAAAAACCAGGACCTTTTATGTTTCTTGGTTTGTTCAGCTCTGAAAATTAACATGAAATGTTTTCCACAGAAGTTCCACTCAATGAGAAGGTGTTATTTTCATGAAGGTGAGAGTTCTAAAGAGCGGCTTTTTGATTGGTTGGAACTCTCACTAACACTAAAACCTGTGCACACAAATGAAATTTAACTCCTTGTCGTTTCCAATACTTTGCTAAAATACCATTTAAAATTAATTACCAAGAGTGAATGTCTGTCTTACGAACTGCAGCAGTCAAAAATTTCACTGTGAAACTATACCTCATTCGTGATTGTAATATAAGTTTAGAAACTACCTATGCATATTGGTGGAGACGAAATTATAAGACGTATTATGGACGAGGGGACGTGTCCTCCCTATCCCCCACGGTTGCGATGCCCATGCACACGTCATACCAAAATGTAATAAGAGAGAATTGTTTAGCTTGTTGGACAGAAAAACAATTGTTAATTTTCTGTTTTGGTGTGTTCTGTTTGTTGCTTCGTTAGATAAATACTTGATTTTGTTCTTCCATTTAAGTAGAAATTCCCAAATATATATATATATATATATATATATATATATATATATATATATATATATATATATATATATATATTCTGAAGTATAAAAAAAATAAGAAGAAATATAGGCAATATAGTGTGAATTATCTTAAGTAGCCTATGGCTTTAAGAGGGCGTGGTACATAATTTAACGCTAAAAGTGTTAATCTATAACTGTAGGTTTCTTGAAGCCAATTTGCGAAAATGACCTTGTGTATTTAACTGAGGCTCAAGAGATCACTCATAACGGATTAGTAATTTTGGATAAATATTTACTCATAAAGTTGGCAAATACCGTTATCTAGGATTGCCATTGAGTATTTTATCCATATTGGCTTCGAAAAAAGTGTAGAAATCAATTGATGTTTTCAGCGTTTATTTATCTACCACGCAGTCTTAATCATTCACAATAAAAAGCAGCTACCTACATACGTTTTATGAGAAATATGAGTTTTCTAATGAGTCAATGAATCCTTCAAGACTCAATTAACATTAAAAGAAGGTGTGTTCTGACAAATAAAGTAAGAACTTAAATTGTTCGGTTACTACGCGAGACGTTTCATACATATACCAACGCTGTTAAGGCCACGCTCTCTATTTTCTACTTTATTAACGATATTAATTTTGTATTCCTGTACGAGTGCAGATATCAAAAATCTGTTTGGCAGTTTTGTTTAAAATCATTTCTCCATGTTGGCTGATTTTTTTCAACTCCGGAAATACTATGGTTGTAGCTAATTATGTAATAAACGAAATTCTGGTCTGTTGATTTTTTAGTAGAAACCGTGTAATTTCTTGCTTTGAAAAAAATAGCTATCACGCAAAACACGTTTTAAACAAAACAACCAGACAGATTTTTTATATCTGCTCTCGTTTAAGTTATACAATTTTTTAACGCAATAATAATATGAACTAAAGAGCATGACCTTGAACATGAGTCACATATAGTTGGCGACTAACTAATGTTACCTGCAGTTAGTGAGTATTCATGCGCTTTCTTGCATAAGCCACCAATTTACATAATAAAACGATTCCTCTCAGTATCAGTTCAATGCAATGATGCAACAATGAAATAGCCACGTATGTAGAAGATTTGTTGTTCACTTTTCTGACGTTAAAACAATTCGCATTATAGCTGAACGAGTTAACTTTGTTTGGCAATGAATCTTTATTTATCGCTTATTTATGTTTTTTTTTTTTTTTTTTTAAGAATCGAAGCCTGATTCAAGAGTGTTTCATGCAAAGTAACTAAAACCTACATTACATGAGAGTCAATATTACGCGTGGTTGAGTCGTTACTAAATGGAAAGGAAATTCCACTTAACTAAAATTCTAACTTTCGCAACTTATGGAGCACCATCGATGATAAGTCACTACAGTTAGTGCAATTTTACTTCAGAAAATTAGTGCCATATATTGACCACTATTATGTCATTCATCAACAAATCTGGTAGAAATAAGCCTCATTTGTCGCATATGTAACTCACTCTCACTACTCACACTAATTACTGGAGTGAATGAAATTAATTCTCACGCTCTCAATGACTCTGTGCTGAGAACGATGAAGACGTTGAACATTTAGAGTTTTATATCGATGTCCGTTGGTTATCGAAGGAAACACGTTTGAGACGCTTTTTACGTCTTTTTTGATACCGTTGTATAGTTTCTTTTTTGAAAGGATGGATGCTCGTATCGGTGAGAAACTGAAAGAAATAAAGAATAATGTTTATTCGTCTGACTTTTTTGCGGAGTTTAGTGAAAATAAATTGTAGCAGCAAGGAAATGACACCAACTTTGTTAATGTCTAGTTTGTCCCGAGTACATTTACTGGAAAATTAAGTCTATTGAAACGAAACATAAGCCGCCGAGAGATACGCTGATTTCCGAGCATGACTGCGATACAACACATAGTCCGGTTGCAAAATGATACTTTACAAGTTTTAGGTGACCACCTGAATATGCTGCGAAAAAGTAAGTCTGAGCTATTAAGGAATCTCCTCGCAATGGAAATTTCAGACTGGGTGATAAATCAATGCATCTAGAGATGTTGAGGAACTTGGGCCATTGGAACTGGAGGAAGAATTGTATGTACTATTACTAAGTACTATTACCAAGTTCAAGAAGTCATGCCAACCAAGATTTTTACTTACAAAAGGAAATTTTGGAAGTTTATCCTGGATTTGGTACAGTAAGATAATAATACATTTATTGTATTTCAAACATCATAACAGGTGAATAGTGGTTTTGGTGGATTTTAAGACTCATGTTGATTGACTTGAAACCGGACATTGAGAAACCGATATCACTGCATCAAGCTCATCCGTCGCATTAAGGATTTACTGTACTGGTTCATTTACTCACTGTCATATGATGTTCAGCTTTTGAATTAATATAACAATTTATTTCATTTCATCCAGTTCATCAGTTAACTGCGTGCAGTCGAATTGAAAGTTTTGTTTGGAATAATACTGCAACATGCAAATAAATTGTTATCATTGTTTAGTGTACTTATATTCCATAGCGAATTGCAAAAAAACTCATATTTCTAGTAACACATTTTTATAGTTTGAGAAGAAAGACAGGTTATGCCTATTGTACTGGTTTGTGGACCAGGGGGCGGTGATCCGAAAAAGTTTGAGAACCCCTGTTTTATACCGTCGATAGTGTGTTGCGTTCTCTCTGCCTCACCCGTCGCTCCGAATCTCTTTGTTCCTTCCTGCTTCTCCATTTCCTTCCAAGGAGGTTTATGTGGTGTGACAAACTTTACTGCTCTCTGGCTTATCGCTGCCTCACTATCTCAGAGCATCCCCTGGATGCCAGGTTGTTATGGCTGCGCTCTGCTGGGAAGAGACGGGGGCACATTCATAATAAAGTGTGGTCTACGCAGAGATGCAGCCTAGGACGCGAGTACAGCAGCTGAGGGAGAGGCGATGTGTTTGGAACGAGACTCGTCCTTGAAACTGTACTGTAAAAAGCATCCCCGAAGTCCTTGTCCCACTGAAATAACAATGAGCTCAATACGTTACCTTTCCGGTAAAGTTTTGTGTAAAATAATGTTTATGTTCACTTTGAGGGCAGTAAATGTGTATCATAATGCAAGCATAGGCTCACCCAGAATTTTTGTTCGGGGGATGTTAGACAGAAATAGGATTTGTGTTTGGGCAAGGGTGGTCCAGAACCTGGGAATGTTAGAAGTAACACCAGTCCCCCCAATAAAGTGTGGACTCCGGGGATCCTCCCCCGTTAAAATTTGGATTTCTAGGAGGAAGATGCTGCTAGTTAAGTACATTTCTTAAGGTGAAAGGGGATGAAGGATGGACCCAGGGTGGGCACTCTCTGCCAGAAATTTGTTCTGCCATGGGTGGGCCCTTGCTGCCAGAGTTTCGTTGGATGATTTGGAATTTACATAATTATAGTCAGAAATATTGGGATTTAAATTTATGCAACACATGTAAGCAAAACGGTAATAAACATATAAGATTTTTGGACATACGCCATTGCGGGCGAACGTTTGTCGTATTGCAAAAAAAAAAAAAACAAAACAAATAAAACATTGCAATGGCATAGGTAAAAAAACTGTTCTATTGATAATACAAGCCCATTTCATGAAACATCTAAACAACATATAAAACGATAATATTCGTACAGAAAAATAACCATTATACAAAAACATTTTACACAATTTCGGGGGAAGTTACAACCTCAACCCCTTCCGCCTTGCGTACGCCCCTAAATGTCTGTATATTATACTCATATTCAATGAAAATGTTATTAATGGAAATTTATTATGACTGCCTTGCATTTATTTGACAGTCTTCATTCGATAACTTCTTTTTCGGGTGATGTAGGATGATCTATTTTTGGCACAACAGGACATAAATACAATTGTTACGTTTTGCATTCTGAAAATGTTGCAACGTTCATTATTTTGTAACGGAAAACAGACAAGAGCTAAGAGATTCTGGTCATCTTTTTTTTTTTTTCTGCGAGGTTTTCAAAGCTGATGAAGGGGTAATAAGATGCGAGTTTAGAACAGAGCCAGAATGAAGTGACAGGGGAAATGAGAGATTCTCAACTAAACCCGTCGGTTAATGGTATCGTCCGACACAATGCCCGCATGCAAAAATATGAGTTTACCAAGCGAAGAATCGAACCTGGGCCGCCTAAGGAAGCGACCACCAGCCACGCTCCCTCATTAAGAATGTATAGTAATTATAGGTCATTCGGGATAAAATGAGCACTAAAGATTTAAACTTTGAAAAAAGCCACTAGCCGTTGCTGCATATAAATCAACATTGACAACAGTTACATTATTGCGTTTGCAGTTGGGAGTGGATTGTCGCATGTAGTTCTGTGTATTTTATATTTAAATGCAACATTACTGGAATAACACCTAAGTGAATCGCCCTCCCTGTATCTGATATACTTTAAAATATTTATTTATGATATTATCGACATACCTATTGGCTGTATAATTTTACTTAATCAGCGCTAGCAGAAAGTGATGCATCCTGGCCGTTCAACTTCGACAGTCGTTAGCGAATTGCGTCTAGCGCTCTGCGCTGCTGACGTAGTTCAAAATTCCAGCGACAGGTGGCATCAGAATCAGGTTTTCGCCGCTTAGCTTGGAAGCTTTGTGTTTGTCCGTTATGCAGTAAATATGGCTTACTGATAAAACACATTCAAAAGTATTAGAACTTACTGTTCTCACAATGGTAATCTGTAAGTTATGTGTCACGGTCGCCAACATGAATATCTTGATTTAGAAACATCAATTTTTTTTTTTTTTTTGTTTTACACACCAAGAAAATGCGTTCTTTTTGTTGAGTATGTTGTCGTTCATGAACTGAACGGAATTTGAATTCTTAAATTGCGTGTGTCATTATGTCGTGTTTTTTCCAGTGGTGGTTTTAACTTACAAGTTCGATTTTAATGAATGCATATTTACGAGATTCATAACGGCAATATTGCGGGTCGTAAATTTGCCGATTCATAGAAACTAGTATTAATAGACGTTAACTCGCAGGTATTTATAGCTATGATTACTATTGGTTATCAATTTTATTCAATACTCCTGTATTTAATAAGTCGATATTGTTGATAACATTTTCAGGCCAGAGTAATGTAGATGTGAATATTGTACAAGACTATGTAAATTAAAGCACGTGGTAATGTTTATATTTACATGCGGCGGAAAGATATAAACTGGTAGAAAATAGAAATTAATCAGGGCTTCTTTAGTGCTCAATTAATCCCGAACCATCTATACATAATTCAGCGCCAAAATCATCAGTTTATAATTGTAGATTTATCGTAGCCAATTTGCAAAAATAAAAAAGCAATCATAGACAACAGTTTTGTCAACTTTCTGAGCAAACTATTTTCTCGATTAACGAACTTATGAAAAACAATTTCTGAAGTCGAAACCTCGTACATTCAATTGTGGCGCAAGAGATCACGCTTAACAAATGGATGATTCTGGGTAAATGTTTGTTCATAAACTTGGCAAATATAATAATCAAGGATTGTTGTTTTGTAGTTTTCCTTTATTGACATTCAAAAAGCGTAGATCTCAATTGAAGAATTCAGCGCTTATTTATCTACCACACCCTCTAAAGAGTCGGCATCAGCCACCACACTTGATTTTTTTTCACGTTTATGAATTTTTGGGAAGAAAAATGTGAAATTTGTTATTATAACGTGAATTCTATTTAACTTGCGCTGCAATAAAGTCATCGCAGTTGAATATTGAACGTATGTTCATGCCGCTATCAGTCCAGCAAATTAAGAACATAAAATATTGCTGCACTGATAGCAGCCTGAATACACTTGGGAAGTTCAACTGCAACGCTTGTATATTGTAGTGCGAGGTAAATAAAAATCACGCTATAATTGCGAAATTCACATTTTTACTATCAGAAATTAATTAATCCAATAATGGGACTGATGCGTAACCTTGGGTTGAGGTTTATTCGACTTCATATATGGTTATGTTACCTTGCTCATATAATATCGTGAAAATATCCGTATGTCTGAACACAACAATAGCGCAAAGTTAACTAAAATATCTCCGTGTTACTTTCATTGTGAAACTGTCGTACATAGGGTGCACAATCTGATAGGGCTATTCTCAACTATCCGATGGGATTAAAATGTTTCAAAGTATATTAATTTCCTTACCATCATTTAAATAATAATATAACAATTTATCCAAACGTGGTTTACGGATAACTGTATCACTCGGATTTGTATCAGTCCTTTTCGCAGACAATACCAAATTACACAAATTAGGAATAATATATTCATAATAAAATTTAGTTATTCTTAAAATACACGAATGCTAAGAAGAAGCTACGTGGAGCAATGGCATAACACTGGACCTGTATTCGGGATAAGACGGATTAGATACCTGTCTGTCTGGTATTCCTTATTTCGGTTTTCCAAGGTTTTCCAAAATACCTCCAGGCAAACACTAGGATGGCTCTTTAATAAGGGCCTGATAGATATCTTTTCTGCCTCCTTTGAGTTTTTGTCAACGCCTTGTGATTCTGGGGAAACTTAAAAACAATTACATACCAATAGTTTAATTAATTTGCGTACAACACACGACATTTCGGAAGAGTTCTAGTACTATGCAGGGCTAATACAGCTTTTAATAGTGGTATATGAAGTTAGGTAGGACATAACGTATCGATGACAACAAGGTTATTAAGTAGGCAGTAAGTATGTCAGAGAATAAGAAGCAGGAAGTGGCGCAGGTATGGCATGTAGAGACGAACAGTTTCACAATAGGAAAACAGAAATCGGACAGATAATCAAATCCTTATCTTTCGAAAAGGTAAGCCAGTAAGTTACCACTTTACCAACTCACTTGGTGGTGTAATAAAATCAACTAGTCCCACTGCATATTATTCGCCCTAGTTTTGGTCGATAAAACATTAACGTATTGTTACATGCATAAAAACTTATATAAATTTTCATTTTTTCTTAGTTTGCCCAGCCCTGTAATGTGAAGTGAAAATCTGCAGGAGTGATGTCAGGGAGAAATGAATAAATTGGTTCTTTGCGTTCAACTGCTTACCTACAGAGACTAGCGTGTAAAGTCGCCATATTTCCGCACTGAGTCTAACACTTAGCCTAACACTTATATGAATTATGGTGATATTACCTCTTAAACGTGCATCATTGTGATTACAACTGCGTAGGTCTATTTTTCATTGAAATTTTTGTACAAGCTCTTTTGCGATGCACTGCTGGCTGGAGTACCATAACCAGGGTTACTTTCCATCTGTAAAGTTAACTTAGCGACACTTTCCCCCATATTTATATTGAAGCACCATTTTGTTAAGACAAAGTAAATTGTAACAATGTGGTTAAACATTAAAAATCTTACCAGCGTTGATAATCTTTGCTAATTATTTACTAAACGGTAGGAAAACAAACATTTTATCTAAGCAAAGCTACCCCACAGGTGTAAATAATCACTTTTTACGGCACTTAGGATCAAAATCGTACAACGTCCTCCTGCGATATTTGCTTATTTTGATGAGTAATAATACATTCTTGGTTTTAATTTTCTGTGGCTAGACTTTGCAAAAAAGTAATCTGAAAATGCGTTTTTCTTATTTTGTCAAATGAACACAGCAAAGCAAAAATTCCAAAATTAAATTTTCGTCACGAACAAACTTCAACACTACTTTAAGAAATTTTATTTACAGTTGTTAACAGGGTTGCATTACTTATGCTAAATTCGCTTAGAGGCAAAATTTTAAACCAAAATTTTACCTACTTCTCACAAGCCTTCTCCACAAAAAATTAACACACCCTGTCCCGACTCTACTAATTCTATACATGCATCGATAACGATTCGCAATTGTGTGATCGTAGTTTAACTGCCGAGTACCTAACAGGCACTCATTTGTAGGTTTTGAACTTCATTAAGTTTGGAATCGAGTGCATAACAAAAGTATATTGCAGGAGTATATAACACTCATGGACGTGAAATGGTTTCCAGCTATTTTAAATTTCATTCCCAACAACGTTCTGATGTATCATTAGTATTCATACACAATTACAGTTTGCGCGTTTAACAATGAAATACTAATGCAATACGCAAAACAAAACTGTTGCAATCAGATACCGCAGAGTTTAATAAATATGTGTAACGTACAAGCAGAGACACTTTGTTTTATACCGTCCTAAACTATGGCCATGTTCAAATTGGAATCTTGTGCATACTATGTAACTATTATCCGAAAGTTGAAATACACAGTGTTAATCGAACCTATATGACTAACTACTAAATTACCGAATTACCAATCGGAACTCGGTTGGAGATGCTAATACTGTACAGTACGTACAGTTTATGCGAAAATTTTAAGACCTCCACTTCTTTTCACGCAATGAATCTTCGGGCTTAAGAGTGCGTGTTAGATAAATAAACGCTGAAAATATCAGTTGATCAGTGTGGATAAAATGCTCAATGACAATCTTAGATAATGGTATTTGCCAACTTCGCGTTATCTCTTGAGCCCCAGTTAAATACACGAGGTTCCGGCGTCAGAGATTGTGCCTCAGAAGTTCGCAACACTGGAAACAATTTTGTTTGAAACCTTGGCTAAAACTATTGTATAAGATTGCTATTGTTTAATTTTCGCAAATTGGCTTCAAGAAACCTACAGTTATAGATTAATGCTTTTAGCGTTGAATTGTGTACCACGCCCTCTTAAACTTTTGATGCAAGTAAACCGTGCTGCTTATTTTTTTTTTCAAACATAAAATAACAATAATTGTAAAACAAATTTAGTAATATATCTATTCTTCTTTAAGTAGCAATTTTTATCGAACATTAAATAATTCGAAAACCGTTCCTTCTCCTTCTTTTTTTCAAATTTGTTTCTCTTTATTTTAGAGATATTTTTCCAAGTGAGTGTACGTTCTTTTACGTAACATTACCTTCCTACAAGTGGGCATTCATTCCTCGGCGATTTACAAGTTTACGTTGCTAATATAAAACCCCCCTTCCCCTCAGCTTCCAGGAACGGGCACGGTGAAGAGAATCGCGGGAATCCACGTCGCCATAGCTACCGACTTCTCTCTCTCTCTCTTTCTCTCTCTCTCTTTCTCTCTCTCTATCTCTCTCTCTTTCCAGTTTCACGAGCACAGCTGTAATTAATTGCAGTCACAATGCTGGCGAACGTTTCGCCCGGTGAATTCGCGAGCCATGGTGTTGGCGGAAGGGGGGAGGAAGTTGGGAGATTGGGGTTGTTGCGTAAATCGCGGGCCAGAGATACGCGCAGACGAAGCTACGTCGATGCACGGAGATTCGTGCGTCAAGGAATGGGAGGGGTGGATTTGTGGTAGCTGACGAATGGTTGACGCCAAAGGGGTGGATGAGGTCACGAAGGAAGGGTTTGGTTGAACAATGCCCTCCTCCCTCAAACCAAATCCCTCTACCACCAGTTACGTTTGCTTTCTCTTTGTCGCCTCGAGTGCCACAATACTCATTACGACACGCAGAGTCGGGCCTAACCTGCCAGGAAAACAATCCCCCCCCCCCCTAAACCAAATTCTAGCTGACCGACAATCCACTTTTGCTAAAGCCCACTGGCGTAAACAAACCGTTTGATGTGCTGGCATCTGTATTCTGAGCGTGCGTCGTTTAATTAGTGGCGCCCAGCGTTTACCACCGCGAAATTTTGACGAGAAGGGGGAGGGGGCAGTGTATATGACGAAGGTACAGCAAACGCATGCATCGCAGAGAATTTCGCCAGGAAGCGAGCGCGCCTCTGAACTCAATTTCCCGGTCAGCATTAATCACGCGAATATTGCAATACCTGTAGAATTTTTTTTGTTGCCTCCGGTTTCCCGACGTAAAGGAAGATCTTAATGGCCCTCGGGATTAATGACGGTTGGTCGTTACAGCGGCTGGTGCCATTTTCTGGGTCATCTCGTTCGGCAATTATTTTTGCGACATATGTGGGACGTACCTATCAAAGCGCAATAAAGTCCCCGGCATTTATATCTTCCGACAACCGCGCAGTAGTCACAAATTGAAGTCAACCCCCACAGGCATGTTCATGATTTGCTGTAATGAAAGTTAACTAACATAAAACGCATTTTTAACATATACATTTACTACATTTATATCATTAAGACCCCGAGTCCCATTTCATGCTGTTTCAGTATGTTCTATTTTTTTAAATCCTGACGAGGGATAAAATATCGCAAAACCAATAAATAGAAATGTTGGAAATCGTTTATACTATGTATCGTAATTGTTTCATAACAAACCTTTATATAATTTTGGCTAATTATTTACTTTAAGAAAATTAATTAAATCGATAACTAGCCAAAATTATAGAAACTTATGTGTTGAAAAAATTTGGCTGTATAGTACAAACAATTTACAACATTTCTGTGTAACGGTTTTGCGATATCTGCTACCATTCAGGATTTAATATATAAAAGTCGCTAAAACAGCGTAAATATGGACCAGTGGTCTTAAAATCTATAACTGTTCACAACGTTAAAACTAAAAATAATTTTGAGTGAGAGCGTCATATTTGTAACAATTCCATGTAGTGTTGTTAAGTAAGGTAAAATTTGCGCAAAGGTTTTCACGCGAAGCAATTGAATATCAACAAAGTATATTTTCATCGCGGAGTTTACATGTTCATATATTTGCCTTTTAAACTAGGTCTAGAACAGACGCCGACACATTTCATATCATACACAATTTCTTTACACGGTACGCGATTCTTAAGCAACATTGTTTAATGTTGTGGTTCACTCTAGAAAATGTTATTTTCCACAACACATTTTTTTAAGTTTATCATAATGTTAACAAAAAGTAGTGGCACTATTAAATTAATTTAATGTAATGCGGCCTGTATGGGTGCACGGTTTTTCTTTCCGTGTAGGGAGCGGCTGTGTAGTGATCAGACCACTAACCTGACACCTCAGTAATGTGGGTTCAATGCCCAGAAGGATCGCTTCTACTCTTCGCGAGTAAACGTGGCGGACGTTATTGTTGACCGGCCGGTTTTTTAGTCCATTTTTCTCCACCTCTGCTTACCCAACCTTTCTCCATTCTCACCTAAAGGTCATGCTCGTTTCTACTGTTATCGGGAAAATTATTTTTTAAATCTGAACTAGAGTAGATATACAAATATGTTTATCAATTTTCTTTAACATGGTTTTCACCGTACTGGCTAATTTCGTCAAGAAAATAAATACCTTGGTTTTGGCTGATTATGTACTCAACTAAATTTTTGTCAACTGACTTATTGGTCGAAACCGTATAATTTCTTGACTTAAAAAAATTAGCCGTTTCGGCAAAGAACATTCTAAACAAAACTGCCAACGAGATTTTTGGTATATGCTCTCGTTTAGGCTTAGAAAATGACTATCGTAAATGTGGCTCAGTACTTGTCATACATACATACATTCATACATGCATACATACATATAAGTGTATGTATATATATATATATATAAATAAATATATATATATATATATATATATATATATATATATATATATATATATCACTGACTTTGTTCACCTCGGTGCGTTTTATTATGATAATTTAAAACACTGAAAACTATGAGTAAATAAGTGTTTTATTATTTAGGTATATGGATGTCGAAAAAAGTCGTGTTTGTTGCTGGTGGAGAGATTTGTAGTATTTTCAAAATGTAGGCTGTTATGATTATACATACACACACACACACACACACATATATATATATATATATATATATATATATATATACACACACTCGTATATATAATGTGTGTATGTATGTGTATCGTCACAACGCCTGGAACGTGTTTTGTCTTCGTAGGTAAACATATTATTATATTCGCCCAAAAACTATGCGATACGATCGATCCAATCAGCATGTCGCACCTCCAGATAAATAGTTGGACGTGGTTCTGCTGAGTTATTGGCATTTTAATTTCTAGTAGGAAGTATTTCTGTGGTGAGAAATTTCAGTATAAACGAAATACTACCTCTAATGTAGCAATGCAAGCAGAACTTTATTGCTTTTACCAAAAATGTTATAATAATTATATAAATTTCATAAAAAAATTAGGTGAAATCTACTTAAAAATACAGTTGACATGTACAGGCAAATAAGGTTTGGTATTACCATTATAAAGACCATTGAAATACACAGAATAACAAAAATATAACTCAAATTGGCCAACTTCTGTGTTGTGATTTGGAGGTGCGATGTATGCGGCCGCTTTAAAAAGCGTTGTGTTGTGATCATTGGCCTCCCAAAATGGCGATCCAGGTTTGATTACCCGAGTCGTTTCGATTGTCGAGTTTCGCACATTGAAAGAGAGCCGGTTGCCGTAGGGCGGTGGGATTTCTCAGTGTTTCCCACGCCCCAGCTTTTAGTCATTGCTTAAGAGCCCTACACAGCTGCCACACAAGCATTGGTGCAACGTGTCAGGAGAACGTTTCTCCAAGAGATACTACCAAACGTATGTTTGATATCTTTACTTCCGAAAAGAAAATGTATTTTAAACTATGGTTCTCTATTTTTTTTTTAAGGTATCATGCTTAAGAACATGGTATTGGGGCACCTCAAAATGGCCAAAAACGGCTTCTTTTAGACTGCTGTACTAACCGGAACCATTGTCTGGAAGACGTTCCCGAGTGTTATTGGACACTGGGGACCTTTTTCCCGCCAAAAGTGAAGGTGCGAGGGTCGTCGACGTGATTTTTAGAGAAGTAAATGAGAGAGCGGGATTTGCTGTTGGTGCCCTATCCGGCCACTCTGTCGAGATATTTCAGAAAAAATTCACCGGCTTACTATTTGCCAGGGCAAGCGTGGGCGTCTAGTATGCAAGAGTATCAATTAGTACTGCAATTCTCCACCTTAGTTAGCGGCGCGTGGCAGTGACATAAGATTTGCTTAAGTTCTTCATTCGCATCCCTGGACTCAGCCTGTGCGGATTTATGGGCACAGTCGCAAACTATTTTTTTAAAACGGTTGTCATGTACAAAACACAAACTCGAATCATAAAACAAGACTAGAGAAACATGCTCTGGAATTTACTTTCAATTCCCATTAATGAAACAGTAGGATCACCATTTATAAGTCCCATAGAAAAAAGCCAACGACAGAAACACTGCACGCCATTTTCGCGCCCCGCGCATCAAGGCGACACGGATGCTGACGGACGAGGCAGTCCAGCTCTTGTCGCCCGCAAGTAGGCGTACCTCAGAGGTGTCATCTAGCGCCTGCTGTATACGGCTCTTAGCTCCAACCCACGGTCGTAGAAGAACAGGCCTGGACACTCGCCTATCTACCAATGTATTTTGCTTGACCCCCTTGTTGTTTGGCTATAGTTCGTCAAGTTACCGAGAATATTGTGTTTTATTTGCACTTCAGTTAGGGCGGTCGGACTCAAACTCCACCCATTTTTTTCCATTGTTAAATTTATGAAGTAAATAAATGTTGCTGAAGCCTTTTCTTAAATTTGTGAGCGAAGGAAGTATTTCATAAGTTAATAAAAATATGTTTTGATAAATTGTTTATCTTAGTGGAAAGGAAGTGGGCGGAGTTTGAGTCCGACCGCACTAACTGAAGCGCCAATAAAATACAATATTCTTGGTAACTTGACGAACTACAGCCAAACAACAAGGGGGTCAAGTTTCCAGGCGAGTGTCCAGACCTGCTCTTCTAAGACCTTGCCCCAACCTCATTTCATCTCGCCCCATCCATTTCTCCAGCCACCAGTTCTACTACCTGCTCGGCTGATCCATGACGAGATAGGACACCTCGTCTGTACCTTGTATGATTTATTTCAACATGATCATGCGCTCAAAAACTATCGTGAAAATGTTGTTGGAGTAAGAGTCTTTTCAGCTAATTAACGTACTTTTACATCGGTTCCTTACGACTAATTTATGAACCTTAGTGAGAATATTATTTATTTAATGTTTTTATCTGTTTGGTCTTACTTGCCCTTGAACAGCACATGGCCTTGGTGCAGGTACACGGGGGTAGGAGAAGGAGTTGACCTAGCCCTGTTTAAGGAACCTTCACAGTATTCGCCTAGGGGGACTTAGGAATACCCAGGATAACCGAAATCATGGTATCGAACCCGGACCCTCCCGAATGCGAGGCGAGTGTTTTACGACTGCTCCACCAGGCTCGGTATAAAGAGTCTTGACATGTCGGTACCACACAAGTCGAAAACAAAACACTGCTAAGTGACGCTTGCCAAAATATACAGCCTCGATACTGGTAAGTGACGAAAATATCGTCTTCATTATTTTCCATTAAGCGTGTTTAGACAGATGCTAGCATACGCGACTCTGTCATGAGGTCGTGGATTCAATAACTGTAATATACAGGTTGTTCACAAAAACACCGACAAACTTCAACAGGTGATTCATTGTGAAAAATAAAGCAGAAAATATATAAGGCATTTTGTACGTAACCGTAATATTAAGGGAGTAGTTCACCATTTGAAATCAAATTTTACAACTTTAATTTCCCCACAAACCAAACACTGATCTACCTAAACTGACAAAACTCAAGATATTACTTCATGACAATAAGGCCGTTTACAACTTTAATTTCCCCACAAACCAAACACTGATCTACCTAAACTGACAAAACTCAGGATATTACTTCATGACAATAAGGCCGACAAACCAACAGTAAACGCCAGTTGATACATTCAACCCGTACGAAAATAAAAGGGGTGACCATCCATAAATTCCTGACAACTTTTTAACGTAAGGATAAACAAACATCTGACAGATAATTATTGGGTTATGTAACCTTAGTAACAAAAAAAGGTCCTCTTGTAGCGTCTTTCTAGGACTAATAGTATTCGTACAAAACGCATGTAAAGTTTTGGTGTGGTGACACAGAGCCTAGTATATAGGCAGCCCTGCGTACACGAGTGTGTTTTATTCCGCAGCGCCGCACAGATCATGGTGGAGATTCACTGTAAATATCACGTACCGTAGTTTAAATAGCTCACATAACCGTAACCAACACTTTTTTTCTGGCTGAACTTGTGTGTGTGTGTGTGTGTTAAAAAAATATAAATGTGCAAATGAAATAAATATTTCATATCCCATCGGTACAATGCACGAAGTCAGACATTTGAACAGTTTATGTAATTTTGGCACTACTGAAAAGTGTAAGGGAGCCGATATTGTTTTCAGACACTGTCCGTTATTGCCGATACCATTACTGATACTGCCTTGGTAAGAAAAATACAATTATTGACGATGTAGGAAATTAAAAACTTAATTTTCAAAACACTTCGGCAAAGAAAATTCTAACTGTCTAAATTTACTTACGTTTAAGATAAATAAAAATCTACGAACCACAAACTTTTCAGTGACTCAAACATATGCGAGCGTGCGAGCGTGTGATGAAGGATTTTGTTTACTTTTTGATAAACGTTATGCAATTATGGGTTAAAATTGACAACAAGGAACAGATGAACTAACAGTCACAAAGTCATTTAAATTTGTAAAGTACTCGCGACTGTGACACTGCTAGGCGTGTTTTTCTCTACCAGAAAGTTGTGTTGAAAGTTGTGCAACATGCATAGAGAAAATAAGAAGTTTGGATTTTTAAGCTCTTCCGCTTCAAAAGGAGCAGGTGGTTTGGATTTCTCGATAACGGAACAACCCTGCTGTAAACTTGTAGTCAAATGTCAGGTTCCAAAATACTCCTAGCATTACAATCTCGTATCTGTTACGTGATTTTATATCAGTAATGATACATCGACACTTTCCCTTACCTTCCTTATCCCTCAACTCTAGTGTTGTGTATGTATGGTCTTTAATGCAGATTTCCTAAATGTCAGTTACCACTCAAACAATGTAACATCAGTGTCGCACAAGCTGCAGCACTGTGTTATTTTACACACCGTTAACGGTTTATCGAAGTAAACATTTTGCTATCTAATATGAACATTCGTTAACTATTAAGTGACATTTAAGGCTAAAACTCTACCGTAAACCAATTTATTTTAATGGTGTGTGCGTTTAAAACTGTAAGAGTTAAGGGTACATGTTAACAAACAACACGTTTTAGCCTAAATCATAATACATATCCGAGAAGAGGCTACTCCAACAAATCTCTATTATTGTAGACTACAATTTGTGCTGACACGGACATGCAAATGCTGGTCTAACGTTGGAGCTTTATTGAGCAGTTTAACGAACATAATAACATATTCATGTTGTTTCACTTGCACACTTATAATTTATTTTATATAAAAAAACACGAATTCAGCAAAGAACAAAGTGTTGGTTACGGTTATGTGAGCTATTTAAACTACGGTACGTGATATTTACAGTGAATCTCCACCATCGTCTGTGCGGCGCTGTGGAATAAAACAGACACTCGTGTACGCAGTGTTGCCTACACTAGGCTTTGTGTCACCTCGCCAAAACTTCACGTGCGTTTTGCACGAAACCCATGAGTCCTAGACAGTCGCTACAAGAGGGTATTTTTTATTATTACGTTCACATTACCTAATAATTCACTTTTAAATGTTGCATTATCCTTACGTTAAAAAAAGTTGTCAGAGAAATTTAAGGATGGCCACCCTTTCTATTTTCGTAAGGGTTTAATTTATCGACTGGCGTTTACTGTTGGTTTTTCGGCCGTATTGTCATGAAGTAATATCTTAAGTATCGTCAGTTTACGTAGATCAGTGTTCGGTTTGTGGGGAAATGAAAGTTTTAAAATTTGATTTTCAAAGGCAAATTACTCCCTTAATATTACGGTTACGTACAAAATATCTTATATATTTTCTGCTTTATTTTTCACAACGAATCGCCTGCCAGAGTTTGTCGATTTTTTTTGCGAATATCCTGTATACATGGGGGTGTAGGAAAATTATTCTTAAATATTCATACTCCCACCTGATAAACAGTATTAGACGGAAGTATAGCTAACAAGTGAGTACTGGAAATAACATATACTAACGTCGAATTTTACACTGAATTGTGTTTAATAAAATGTCATTTCGAATATTAAAAAACAGGTCTACATTCCATGCATAAATTGTATCGAGATTGAAATTACAAATTAAACTGCAACGTAACAAGCAGCTGGCATGGCATAGCATTGAATTAGTGCGAGTTCTGTGTGGTGATATGAATTACTCTTAAGGCGCCCGCCTACTTATCGTGTGTTTGTGTGAGTGAGGCACGGCGCGAAGGACGATGTTGACCGGCCCATCTGGCGCGATATCGCCTCTACCGCAAGACACTGAAACGGCGTGCAGTGGTATCGTAGCTCACTCACCTGACTGACACTTTGAGTGGTGACACCATATATTTTTGTGGAAAGTTTTAGGCTAAGTCCATTGCATGCTTCTAAGGTAATTTCGCACGAATCCTTTGAGTACTTTTTTTAGATATAACGTTTTGAAAATGCGGTATTTTAGCCATTTTGAGGGGCCTCGAAATTATTTTTCTAATCGAAGTGATGCTTTGAAACGACCCTTCAGTCGTCGTTGTAAGTGTATTTTCTTCTCGTACATTGACACAATGGGCATATGTGGAATAGCTTCGTGATAAAATAAAACGTATTTAAGAACACACTGCAACGCATTTTAAGCGCGTTGTAGGCGAGGCCATTAAGATTCAAATTGTTGCGTGCAGAGAAAATATAACAATTGTCATTGTGTAAATTATCTTACTCATCACATGCTTGGTATGAATTCACACTAATGTAAGGTACACGGCATTATCTCAAACCGTGTTTATGTTTAAGAACAGGTTATGCCCGTAGGAGGAGGTGTGGTCGGAAAGGGAATGAAAAATACTTATCCCGGCTAACTCAGGATTCAAACCTGAAGCCTCTTGAGCTGATGGAGATATGAATTTATTGTTTACGATTGTTGTTAGTAAACATCGCGTAAGTCTCCTCAACGCTGTCAACATTATCTGGACCCACGAAATGACGAAATCGAAACAAACGAACCTACCCCCATGTTCCGTGCGGTTTTTGCCGCCTACGCTTCCAGATGAAGCGAAGCTGACGTTCTTCATAAACGACCGTGGCTTAAAATACACATGTGCTGTGTAAGATCAAAGAGTACGGTGTGAGATGTGTATGTTCTCAGAGTTAGCGGTAGAAAAGAAATGATGCATATCCACGCATTGGCAAAGTTCATACGCCCTGAGCGAAGATACACTTCACTCCTCAATATGAATATAATTCAAGAACTTAAACTAGTTTCTATATTAGCACATGCCAAATCTTTATTGTGACATGAAACGTGGTGATAATAACTTTTATTGAAACAAAAGTATATTGAAATTATAATATTAGATTTTTATTCACATAAGACACAAAAGAAAAGAGAATTTACGCGTACGCGTATACAAAAATATGTCTTCTTTTCATCACAATTACATTAATAGGATTCTCTGCATAACTAATTATGTGGTTCGAATACATTAAGTTTACTTAAACTTAACGTTGTTAAAAAAATTATAGTGATGCAGATGAACTAAGAGCTAGATTCTAAAGTAATTTCATCCAATAAAATGTTGTAACTTCGAAAAATACCTAACTTAAATATAGTTTTGTGTTAAAATATCTTTATGAATATAACTAAAAAAATTTAAAGTTAAGTTGAAGATACGCGTGTCAAAATTAAATTTAATTCATGTAAAATTATTAAGCTTTTTTTTATCATGCTGCTGTTGACATCAGTGCCACGAAGACATACAGTATTTTTGGAACACGTTTTCAAAGCTTTTTCGCTTTTTAAACCGTCATCCTAAATGAGTTTCCTTGCTAAAAAGTTTATGTTAAAAAGAAAAATATTTATAAAATTTTCTAAAAATTAGGTATTCGATATAATGCTTTCATATACTCAACAGTACACTGATTGTCGCTATGTCGTCGCAGAAAATCAAGGTTGAGGCGTGAAAGCAATCGTGAAAAACTAACCAAGAGCAGCTGCAATCAAATTACATAAATACAAAAGGTATTTCACAACGCTATTAGGTCACACAACTAATAAACTAATTAAAAAATACAATTTCTGAACAAATGGCAAGCGAAAGAATAACGAAACACATCACAACGAAGATAACACAGTCAATAAAAAGGATGAAGACACAAATGGAAGATATAATGATGACGTCATATAAATGACAACATTTATAAAATTACCTTTTAAGGCGCTCGAAGAAACATATATGCAAGGAAGTTGTATCTACAGGTAAACATTTTTGGATAGGTGTAGTTACTATTTGAGTAATTAACAATAATTAGGGACCCCTATTTGTGGTGAAAAGATTTCTGCAACAGTTTTTTTCACTACCTCATGTGCATATCTGCAGCTCTACTTCATAGTCAGTGATCGAATGTTTTAAATTGTTACTTGTCCTTACTTTTGCTGAAAATCACACACGCGTGGTATCGCAGAAGCTCATTCTGATTGTTGCAGTCAAATGATAAACGTCTTTTCGCAAAGAGACGTTGCCAATAACAATGAAGCAAAACAGCAGAGACGCACGTAAGGCATAGGAACAAGTTGGGTCAGAAGTCTTTCAGCGAAAATCAGATATTCATAACTATAATTGAGAGATTTTTGGTCAGAGCTTAACATCGAGGTCTTTAGCGCCGGTGAGAGGTGACATGAGGTAAGTATGGAGTGGTGCCGAAATGACGGGGCGGGGGGAAACCAACCCCGCCGGGAATCGAGCCCAGATCACCTTGGTGGGAGGCGAATAGTCTGACCATTCGGACGCCGCTGACCCTCATAACTGTGAGTGTAAGATTTCGTTTACATGGCATACGTTAATCTAATTACTTATAAAATTGTATGTTACTGATGAATACTACGGCCACCGGGTAAACGTTAACGAAAAGACCTTACCGTTGTAATGTTGCCGGAGGCTGGATCGATGAGCTGTGACGGTTAACGATGGACAGTCCCTTTCGAGACTCGAACCAAGACATTTTGTTGAGTTCAAGACTCGTGAAAGTATCGTAGAAAAAATACATACATACTCTGTAAGTTTCTCCGTCTACCGCCATACCGGAGGTTATTGTCCTAGTGTGATATCTTTTTATGTTTATTTTGTGACTCTTTTGTTTTATAAAATTTAATATTATAAAACAAAGTAGTGAGTTCAACACATTTATACAGTAATAGTTCTGGTGTACTTATATAGTGAAGCAAAGGACAATCGATTCATATCTTGTAGCTTGTAATTAAGAATTGAAAGGATCTAATATGGCGGGTGTATTATAATCTTAATGACTGTTGGTGTGGGTGGAATATAGCAGCCAAGTGTGAAGAAACTTGGGGTGTAGGCCTGGAGGCAAAATTTAGTGTTTCATTAAGGCCGAGAGCTTCATACCTTAGGCTCATCATCTCACAATGTAGTTTCCGTGGAGCAGAATGTAATTCTGCACAACATCCGATCCAATACACTTGCGATTAACCACGCCTCTTCTGCCTTTCGTCCTTCGCCGCAGCAACACGTTATTTCTTCGCACGACGCCGATCAGCGATGTCTATGTTTTTGTCGAGCGCCTTTTCTACTACATGTTAGAAAGCTTAAAAGAGGGCGTGGTACATAATTCAACGCTAATAGCATTGCTCTATAACTGTAGGTTTCTTGAAGCCAATTTGCGAATGATAAACAATAGCAATCCCAGACAATAGTTTTAGCCAACGTTTTAAACAAAATTATTTCCAGTGTTACAAACTTCTGACGCCGGAACCTAGTGCATTTAACTGCAGCGCAAGAGATCACGCGTAACAAATGAGTAATTGTTGATAAATATTTACTCATAAAGGTGGCACGTACCATTACCTAGGATTGTCATTTTATATTTTATCCATATTATTTACCGCGCACTCTTAAGGTCATTAGTTGCAACAAACAAATTCTGTCTTTTGTTGCGCTGATATCGGTGAGGAACTGACCAATCGTAGTTCGTTTATGAATATAAAGTTACATGAAGTTAATAGTTTAAAAACCGATTTTTTTTTTACGAAATAACTTCTTCTTTGCGATAGCAGCGAAACTAGCGGCAGAAATTTTCCCTATGTCAAACTCTCCTACAAGATAACACATTTTCTTTCCAACCTCTAGAAGAATTAACCATAGTTGCGTTAAGAATAATTGTACTACAGGTTAGAAAGAAAATGTGTTTTCTTATAGTAGAGTTTAGCACAGGGAAATTTTCATCCGCTACTTTAGCTGCTATCGCTAAGGAACCATAAAAATACTAAACTGTAGCAAAAACTAAATTTAAATAGGCTTGGAAATGACAGATGTCATTTAACTTAATTTTGAAGTGAAAATGAAACCGTTTTACGTTTTAAATCGTCAACTTTAAGTAACTTAAAATTCAGGAAAGGTCTGTGTTTGGCCAGTTTGCACCCACTACCTATGCCAGCGCTCAAGCGGCAGAAATTTTCGTTTTGCCAAGCTTTTAACGTAGACCTTTCAAACCTGTAGTAGAATTAACTTTAGTTGTGTCAACTTTCCAGCCCCTCGGAAATGCTCGGGAGCCTTCGTTCATCCTCGACGATTGAGCCTGACATGTCTCCTCCTAACCGTTTTTTTTTCCTTATCGCGATCCTCTGCCAGTTAGCGTATGTTAAGTCTTATTGTTAGTTAAAGCTAGTTTAGGTAAATTTAAAGTGTCGAAATCTACTGTGCCCTGAGTCTGAGGGCGGTTTTGTTAGGTAAGAAAACTGCAATTAGTTTGTATGTACGTGACGCTGCTTTCACGCTCAATTGCCGAAGATAAACGAACGGCCCCGAGTATTTCTGAGGGGCGGGAAAATTAACGCTACCCAGACCCTCGTGTGTTTTTGCTTGCGACGTGACTCGGGTAGTGGTCCAGTGCCCATGATGACCGGACGGTGCAAAACATAATACCATATCACTTAGCGGTTGTGTTGTCATTTTGCCGGACCTGAGAGAAAAAAAAGCATGGAAATACGTGGTTTGTTCAAACTAATAAAACGCCGGGTGGAAATTTCTCAACAACGCCACAAATACACGTTTGTCTTGAGAGTAAAAACCTTAATCGCCAAACCACTAATCTAATGTGGCAAAGTGTTGCTATTGCATACTAGTCTATTCCATGTGCTTGTAATAAAAGTCTTTCACGTGAAGTGATGTCAGTAATCATTGTTTTAAGTTTTGTAGGTAAGCAATGTTACAGCAATCAAATAACCCGAATTGAATAGAATGAAATAATAATGTCATTAATGTTTTATTTTCTCTGCTGTTAATGTTTTTTTCTGTTACTGTGTTTTTATCTCATGCAGTATACAAGAGCTGCATAGTTGAATGACCGTATATTTGCGTATGTTACTTTCCACAAGGAATGTGTTAACCAGTTTTCTTGGCATATATTCGCGCTGTGGAAACCAATACTAAATTACCGAAGCGCTATAAACTTATCAATAATATTTTGAAACTGCGTATGCAAGCGTGATTTCGTCCGAGAACGAACAGTGTAAGTGGTTAGAGAGATTTTGAAGTCAAAATAAATCAAACCTAGTGCGTAAAGTAAACCAGAAGTGAGAAAATTTAAAAAATGAATTAAAAACTAATTTTTATAGAATGAAGAACATTGTTTTCATGATAAAGTTGTCGGTATGTATAATAGTATAAATAATCCTGTTTGTTTAAAATTGCAAACCACCGAAATGTTACTTTGACTTAAGACACGTTATTTTCAAACTAAATTTGACCAGTGGAAATGTTCCGTGCGTTTAATTAAAGCAACCGAGGAATGGTCAAGGCAACTAAAAGCAATTCTACCAAAAATATTTAGGCCCCTGTATTTTCCGTAAAATAATAAAAAAAAAAGTTTTTGCGTTCTTGTTAAATCGTAATTCTTTCAAGATAGACAAAGTAAACAACGTTTACATGTCTTAAATTATAGCATATTTGTTCATATTCGTATGTTCATTGCATGTTTTACTTTCTGATGTGTGATGAACACTTTTATGTAATATTTACATTAACATTCAAATGAGGGAAAGTTTGGTGTATGCGCATGAACCAATAGCGACACTTTAATGGTTTCGTTGAGGTGTATGTTTTCGTACTTGCGACAGTCTGTCGATTAATATAACTACCATAAGTTGATTTAAACTCGCAGAGAGGTAGCTAGTTAGCTATGACTGTGCCGCCAGAATCGTATAGAAATCATGTTGCAATACTTCACGCTCTGTGTGAAAAAAAAAAAAAACACAGTTATATCTTAGTCCAAGTTAATGAAAATTTACTACAGCATTCAAGGGCGGTATCCTAATCTATGGCTGAATAGTTCAGAAAAAAATGTACCAAAAGGAAATAAAATTCTGTACACATACCACAACGAAAAAGGTTTAGTACATTAACCATAACTATTTTCATAAACGGCCAAACAAGCATGTGAAAGTAGACTGAACCCAATCTGTCGTGTCCTGACAGATTATGTTCTCTTAACAATATGGTTTAGTACAGGTAAAACTACACGGTGTTTAAAGAAGAATATCCAATTTGGCGAACTTTATGCACTGTGAAGGAAAATAAAGGACTAAATACATAATAATTTGTGACATAAAATGTGTATGGTAACTAAACCAAAAATTTTTCTGTGTTTACACCACACATGTACACATCCTAGACGTTCTCAGTAATTTGAAGGTGATGTTTACCTTCCAAACTTAATTTCTTCTTTATGGACACCGTGACATTATAATGTTTCTAACTAGAGGTCGCATAGCATATACAACTTTCATCGATCAGTGAGATAATTTCAGTAATAGTAAGTGTACGCGCAATTGCTGTAAGTACAAATTCGTACGTGCAGTGACCATGTAACACTTTATACGAATAACGTGTTCGTTCATTTGACTTATGAAGACCGAATTTTATAAATGCTCACTTTAATGTCATATTCATTAAATACGAACTGACTGTCGACGTGACCAAAGATATTCCACGTATCGTACAGAATCATTGGTGTTTGTGATATTTCAGTGGTGGAGAACCAATCTTTATTGAGACAGTTACTGTAGCCTGAAACGTTGTGTCTGCGCCAGACTAATTTAAATAACGTTCTATGAAAAAAAAAAATTTGTATTTTTGCTCATGTATTATCCAGGTATCATATCTCTTTGGCGTTGGGTTTTTGTATTTCAAGTTCTTGCATTTAAAACGACGTTATCATCTACGCTAGTGATAAGCGCAACAATGTGTCAAGAACTTGTCGCTAGAGCCCCGTAGCGTACATGAAAAGACGTTTCAAAGTAATTTCACGTGAAATGTTCTTAGTGGAAGTGTCACCACGAAGAGTGAATGGAAGTTGTGATAGACGTTTCGTAAAGTTGCGGAAATTAAAGAAAATCTTTTCCTTCCTCTTGACAGTTTCTTAAGGGAAAGTAGGATGCAACAGAACGGCGTGAGTGGCGTCTTTTCACGACGTCGTAAAATGTTTGAAAGTCTGTGAGAGTTTAAGTTACAACTTGGCAACTATTTCACCATACTGTACTACATTATTACCATGTCTGGGTCGGTAAATAAGTTGCCTTGAAGACGCAGAGCACAGCACGTGCCGCATACATTTGCCACCTAAATATATTACGAAAGAAGAAACCCATAGAAAAATTTGTTTCTGATGTTAAGAATATTTTTTAGCTTGTTCACAAAAAATTATAACTTTACAAATGAGGTTATTGGTATCAAAAGAAGCAATTTCCATTTATTACGGAAAGTGAGATATTGACACCAATGAGTACTACTCCATAAAACATTAATCATATGTTTTGTTTAATTTCCTTGGATAGTCACATACATATCATTTTCGTTGAATATGTAAGACAAAATCCATCCCGATAGTGCGGATGACTTCCACTGTACATTTTAGTACAGTGAAGATAGCTACTTTTGACACTAATAGCCTCAAATACAATAATATACGTTTACATAATATTATCTTACATGCAATATTAATATACGTCCCATGTGTTATTAAATTAGCATAATGTGTACAAGACGTGGATATCCAATTAGAATATTCAATGCCAATACATGCCCAACTATTACCCTACTTTTGTTCTGTTCGAAACTTCACCATTGTAACTAACAGGTTTCCAAATAAGTGCATTATAAATGTACACATTTTTACTGTGCGTTGACTTTCCTTCCAAGTGGTGGACATGATCTGAAAGAAAAATATAAAATAATGAAATACTAATGTTTTTATAAATATAATGCAAGTAGCCACTTAGATGAGAGTTTAGTATCTTGTGCAACTTGCGCTGGCATGCATGGCTGCATCGTAGAATGTACTTAGACGGAAATGTAATTTCATTGAATATAAATTTAATAGAAATGATATTTCTGACGAAGAGAATATAAGTTGCATTCGCTGCATTTTACTTCATTACAACTACTTAAAATACAGCGAAACCTACTTTTCTGAAACCAATTTATATATCTTGAAAAGATCATCAAGCCCCAACTCAAACTTATCTCTAAGTGAAGATCTATTTCTGTACAGAAATTTTGCGGATTCGTCCAAACTTATGAAAATTTAGTTAAAATAATCTCATCTAGAGACTTCTAGATCGTCAGCGCCGGGAGAGGAAGATACAGTGTAGCAAATACTAACATTTCAAACCAACATGTTGGTCTATGGCACAGAAAAATATAGTATTCCCTGTGTAATTTTAGTACAATATAAAATGTTTACTTTCCAACTATATTTGCATATCAGTTCTGTAATTTTATGAAACTGATAAGAATGTTCTTGTACGGAGTAGCAGTGTTGCATCAAAAAGGGGAGGGGGAAAGATTATATGGCTCCCCTTCCCGCTGAATCCTTGACGCAGCCAAACCCCCTTAGCAATCCACGTGTCTATAAACAGTAATTTTACGTTCACTTCAATATATAATTTAAAGTAATTTTATGAAAGCAAAACTTTGTCATCCAAGATGGTAACCCTTTCAGATCGGAATTATTTTTCTACTTTCCGGACAAAAAAATTTCAAGCTTGTACAGATGGCACCAAGTGCATAACCACAAAATAGGCGTACAAAACTGTACCCTAAATTGTTTGTTGCAGTTAGTACAATATTCATAATTAAATAACCTTGACTTTTTTTTTTTTTTTAATTTTAATGCTCACATTTGTGTTCGGCAGGTCTGAATGTTAAAAATGAAGATTATAACAGCAAATACTAAGTTTGCCAACCCACACCCTGGGAATTTGAGTTGTTGCGCCTCTGCGGGCAAGCAAAATGTTGTATTCGGCAACACTGGGGCAAACAGAGGGAGAGAGCAAGAGAAGGATCGGTGCCCTTTACAAGGCTACACGACAAGACCCGACACACATCTTACTAAATATAAACTTGGTGGAAACAGCTGTCTAGCGCGCTCCAGCGGCGTGTTTTGGTTTTCTCGTTTGTTTTGGAACGGCGAGTGGAGAGGCAAGAGTTAGTACCGCCCAGTATTTACTACAGCTCCTTCCAGTCATCCTGCTATTCCTCGGAGATAGCACCAGGGGTCAGGAGAGACGCTATTTCAGACTGTCAACACACTCGTCACAGTCTCTGTTGGTCAAAGTACCCAATAAAACTTTCAGTATCTCATAATCATCTAATGTAAAACTATGAAATCTTTTACAACTGATTTAAGTTGAACGGATAATAATTTCCGTTACTTTTTTTCCTCAATTTCAGACCCACTTCATTTAAACGAAAACATATAATATACCAAGGTTTCTGTTTATTTATGTTTTAGAATTTCTATGGAATTTTGACATTTAAGTATTGAAACATCTGTTCCATTATAGACATTGGCTATTACACGGGGTTCGCTACGTAGTGAGCATTTTTAAAGACCCTGTGGTCTAATGAAATAATTTTTTAAAGTGTTGTAATTGTTACCTTAGAATTTATCGTTAGAGTAGGGTACATTCTAGACACTTTGAGTACTATTTTGTCTTGTTAGTTCGTATTAAAAAGGAGAAGAAAATACAAATTATCTTAAACGTAACCAGTAACCAGGGTTCTAAAGTGTTCACTTTATCCCGAACCACGTACAAAATACGATTGTGAAATAATAGTAATAATAAAATACGTGCATAATTTCTTGAATTCTTGATATTAGTTGATTTCGTCTTTCGGTATTTTTTTTTATTTCAAACTGGACAACATCAAAATTTGTCTACTAAACCTCAAGGAAGAACATTTCAAGTTGGAAGGATATATGGGAAGTAACATATAAACGTAATTAATCTTAACATATATATATATATATATATATATATATATATATATATATATATATATATATATATATATATATATATATATAAGCACTTTCACCTATGCAATGATTATACGTAATGAAAAAGAAATAGTGTGGTTGTAATACTCAACAAAAAAGTTGCAAATTAAAGGATACAATTAGGATTAAATATTTCGTAGAGTTAGGAACAATTTAAGATCATCTCCTTGCCAATTCTGAGTTCTCTCGAGATTTGTCTATCAAGAAAACAAGTGCACTTTCTGTAATATAAACAATTTTTGCGAAGTATTAGTGCGGGAAATCTGAAAAGTGATGCATTGCAAAGGGTTATAGATCCTGTTTGTGGTGACTCACGCTGTTACCTCTTTCAAATGGCAGTGTTCAGGACACGCGCTTTCCATGAAGAGGTTTAGTTCTCTGTAAGCTCGTTCCAATATTCTCATGCCGGAATCCTGACGTATGTTGTCGTTTATCGGAGGGTTTTCTCGGGGCATTCCCGTTTCTCTCCTCAGCGCTCAAGACCGAGACAAGATCTTTTCACACTCTAACCTTCAATAAAGGTTCTTTTTGGTCCGTCAAGACAAACTAATTGTCGATTTGACCACCATACAGGCCGACCCTTACGAAGCAATTTTTCTTAACAATGGGACTTGCAACTGTTTTTATACCCATTAAGGTGGAATTCAAACTTCAGGTTGCATACTAGCATAAACATGTTCCGAAATTCAACTTCGTCCTGACTGCAGCAAAGACAAATCAAATATGGATGTTTTCATTGCAAATAAAAAACGTTCTAGTTCATGTATTGTTAATAATTGCAAATAAAATGTCAAATAAAATCGAACACAGTTCTATTTGTATTACTATCGGCGTTTAAATATATTTGTTCCTCGGCATGTGTTGTTACTGCAAAGTCATTGGAAGAGCGTGTGTTTGTAAATAACGTTCCGGTATTCACTGTATTTTACCAGTATGGGTCTATCTCTACTGCTGAGTAGAAATATTAGGTGGACAAGCTGGAGATAGGGAAGAAATACACTGCTAGTCAAGATTTCATTATACTCGCTTCTATGGGAATTACAGCTGCCGGCGCTAGTGCGAACGCCTCTGTCCGTTGCCTCCAACTGTTTTCCTTAGAAAGAATGGCCCGAGACTGTTCTTGAATAGCTACATGGCCCGCTGTACTTTGCACGTCCGAGTTGAAAAAAAAAAAAAGGTAGAACACTTCGAGCGACCTATGCACACACATAACACCTCATTTAATTCAGTCGTTTGAAAAACAACATAAGTCAATTTTCTACCAAAAAGAATTGTGGGTGTTAAATTTTGTACAGAAGTAAATACACGTATTAGGTCAATTAAATTTTAAATTCAACGGATTCAGGGACAATTGCTGAATTCTTATAAATTCGTTATACATTTCCAGTGAAAGAATATTAACTTATAAAGGTTGTATCTTAGTGTCACAAGTGTAGGTTGCAATTTGCTAGTGCGCTGCTTTGAATTTATGTAATTGAAACACAGGCGGCGGACGAGCAATAAAGCTGACACTTTCTCTTGCCATTTGCATAATCACCTGTAAGAACCATACGCTCATCTTTCCGTCTTCTCTGCGATGACTCTTCTTATCGTCTAGTGACGTCATTAAAGAAAAGAGCTGCTGACATTGATAGAGAAGAAAAGGGGGAAGAATAAACATTGGCCTGAAAAGCGGATGTATCTCAACAACATCTGCCCGGAGTGATTTCGGTACACTACGGAATACACGAAAATCGAAACCATTATGACAGAACAGCAAATACAACATGTGTACACAGAAAAAAACTGTTTTGTGGTAGCCACACTGTTTTTTTTTTCAATATGGCCCTCTCCAAAATTTTTTTGTACTGCTTACAAAAATTTTTGTATACACTGCAAACTGTTAGTATGTACATCAAAATTTTTTTGTGTTCACCACTAAAAAATTTGGTAAGGTCCATAATAAAAAAAATTTTTTTTTTAAATTGTATACCAACTTGTTCCAATGTCTTATGTGCACGTCTGCAGCTCTGCTTCAAGGTCGTTGATCTGGTTTTTTTTTTTTAACTCTCTGCTTCTTTTGGTTCTAATCCGCAAATCACGAATGTGTTACGTCTTCTTAACCTTCTACTGATTGGCATAGTCATGTGCTCTTCACTCTTCAAGTAAAGTTCTTCAAGAAATAACTATATTTGGATTGTGTTGTGCATCAATAACCTACGCGCCAATTTGATGTTATCAGTATAATATGTTGTAGTAAGTTTTTCGGATGTGAAAGAGTCCACAATCACAGAACATAGGAGTAAAATACTAACTATATACCGTTTTAACGCAGAAAAAATATTTCATATCAAACTAGCAATTGGCACTTGGTTTACTGTTACGTAAAACCTTCCATTTAAAGTATACAGAGTGTCCAGAAATAAACGCATAGTTAGCACACAAGGAGAATTCTGGGCTGAACTGGAGACGAAAGGTTAGTGAGATAATGTTGTACGATGACATTATATATGTAATGGTAATATTTATGATAAAAATTGCATCTTGAGAAAAATTGTACATAGTGTCTTATGCCTCCGAGATACACACACACACACACATATATATATATATATATATATATATATATATATATGTATCTCAAGATGCAATTTTTATCATAAACATTACCACCGTTTTAAATACTTTTTAGTGACATACAACACAAAGTCTGTTTTG
>PNEQ01005715.1:110580-151897 GCA_003012365.1 Medauroidea extradentata
ATATATATATATATATATATATATATATATATATATATATATATATATATATATATATATATATATATATATGCTGTTCACTATAAACTGAGCACTAAGGCAGAACTTGTAATTAATTAAAAATATTTTTTATTGGGTCCATAGATGTTAACTTTTCAGAGTGTTGAATCCTTTACACTGGTTTTTAGTTACATGGAAGTTTTCATGTTAAATATTGTAAAGATGGCTGCGAAACGGCTGAAAGAAAACTTCATGCATTGCTCATTTTATCGCGAATGGCCTATATGTATGTATGTATGTATATATATATATATATATATATATATATATATATATATATATATATATATATATAGAGAGAGAGAGAGAGAGAGAGAGAGAGAGAGAGAGAGAGAGTAAATATACCCTACTCCGTGATACTAAGACTTAGTACTTCAGTAACAGAAATATATTTAACATTTAAATTGTGAACGTATACTTAATACATTTGTCAATTGTTCCTGAAACTACACACGCCCTGCTCTCTGTTAGTAATATAGTGAACTAGGTGTACAGATCCTTTCCAATTTTGTGAAGCCCGCAAAGTGGTTAATCACGATATTAAGGTATATCGCGATATATGGTCAGTTTACCTTGTGCAATTTGGCAACGAAGATAATACCCTCTTGCGCGCCACGTTCAGGTGTTATTTCAGTCATGTTACGTCAAGTTAGCTGAGAATCATGTTTGGATTGCTCGGGATTTTAACCTGCACGCATAATATGCAGGTCAGAACAGTAGTAGTAAGAAGTGAGATATATGTGCAGCGTAAAGGGGGACTAACTACAGTGCTATGTTGCCACATTGTGTATGTAAAATATCATCGTACGATTTTTTGCCAATAACGTTTTCGTCTCAAATTTAACCCAGAATTCGCATGATGTGCTTCTTATGCCTTTATTTCTGGACATACTGTGATATTTTTGGGATTGTTTTCTAATCAGATTCGCCTGCACAATTTTATATTTCGTACCTATGCCAACATTGAGTGGCTGAGTACGGTTGCGTTCCTCAGCCAACTTCTTGGACACTTGCTGCAGCTTCACCTGGCAAGCATCCTAACCAGCTGCTCGGCTGCAGAACGACGAGACGGGCTGAAACGACGACCAGAGGAAAGTCGACGAGCTGCACCTCCTCATCGGAAATTTCATTACTGGGGAGAACTTTGCGACTGTCAGGTGTCGTTTCACAGCTTCGGAGAAGTTTCAGTTCTCCTGACAGTCTGCTAGGTGCGATAAGGAAGATGCCCCATTACGTCAGTACTCTGCCTGTTACTCAGAAGGCAGTGTCATTCCCAGCCCTTAACTTTCGTTTTTTTTTTTTTTTTCAAACTTTCTTCTGTATTTTGACAAACACTAAATTAAACGTTGGGAAAGGCAATTAGACGTCTGTGTTATATCGTACACTGTCAACATCAGTAATTTACCAAACGTTTTAAGAGAAAATCTTGCTAATTTACGAAAATGCCTTTCGTACTTTGAATTTAAGGATTTCACTCTACTGACATTACATCATGGTCATTGAATAACTAATACTATCAGAAGTGACATACGGAGACTTTTTTTATTGATGTTGTTATAGCATACCAGTTCTTGTCCCGTACAGGAATGTAAACAGTGCCAGTTGTAACTTTGTACATTGTTATGTATAACCACACTGTGAAACTGCCAACTCGAGGCACAACATGACAAGAGTGACTAATGATATCAGAAGCGGCTGAGGGAAGTTTTTTCCACTGTTGTTACAGTACTTGCTGTCGGTGTCCAAAAATCTAAACAACGCCACATAAAAATTTGAGACAATGGTTAATATGACTGTTATTATTGCCAGATATACTGTAATTTGTTATTTATTCTGTAACACTCTTATATGGAAAACAATGTAGTGTTTGAAAGTTAATATGATTTTTAAAAATTTATGAATGTTTGTAGAATCTGATATTGAAATAGGCAGTCCATTTCCAGACGATATCTTGTCACATCTTCTCAACGACATAACATGAGTAAAGATTCTTCAAACCAAGTGCCCTTATGTATTTCTATAAAAATCTGAGTAGTAGACGTTATAGACGTTATTGTGAACAAGGGCACATCTCTAAGAGGTGTTATTTTGCTATGCAGTTTTGATTAAAATCTGGTCTATGTTAGGCGAATAATGTACGTTATGGACAGTACGGCAATATCCCGAACATTTTTTTTTTTTAATTTTACAAGACACGCTTTGGAAATTGACTGCTTAAAAATTTTGATGTCTCGACCATCTGTATTAAACAGAATCTGTAAATGTTCGCAACGTAAATGTATTTTATGTTGCAATTTAAAATTGTCTAACTTAAATATTCGGTATTTACCTGTGTAATGAGATATTACAATATTATAATATATGTGAAATTAATTATTGATTTTCACTTTCAGGTTGTTCGGAAAAGTTGATATGCGTGTCAATTCTCGTTATTTATTCAACGTTACGTCAATAATGTTGTCTTTACATCTTTAGGATGTTCGGAATAAAGTGAGCACTAAAACTTTCACCTTTGAAAATATCACTAGCCGTTACTGCAAATAATTCAAAATTACTGATAGTTCCCTTTCTTCTTTTATTGTTGGCAGCGAAATCACGCAATATAGTTCCGCATATTGTCCTATTTAAATACAACAATACTGAAACACTATTAACGAACGACATAATCGTGTTTTATATCATTAATAAACTTATTTTACTAAACTATGTATGTACCTACCGACTGCACAATTTATCTCATACGCGCAAACATCAAGTGACGTGTCCAGATAGGTTAGACATTTCCCATGGTTAGCCGTAACGCGCGGAAAAACACTTATCGGAAGAAAATAGAACTTTTGTTGGGCTGTTTCGAGTGCTCACTTCATAACGATCCACTTATAGGACGCCCTACTGTAAAGTTACGTAAGGGTATAGTAACAAAATATTTATTTAAAGACTTATAAATTGAACCGTGTCTATAAACAAACATCATTACAAGCGAATGTTGCTGTATTGCGAAAAAAACATACACAGTAAAATAAAAAGAAAAAAAGGGCCAATATTAGCTTATGTAAAACAAACATACAGACAATCCCAGATAGGAACATAGTTGTATCCAAAATGGCAACAAGAAACTAAATATAAATAATAGAACAACCGAACAACGCAAAATAATTCCGGAACGGAGTATAGTCGTTATATGAGGAAATACGACAAAAATACAAACAATAAAATATAACAACAAAATAAGGTGTACGAAAAATGGCGACAAAAATGGACGAGTGCAACGATGGTAAGATAAAGGACAAGACACAGGAATGTATGTGAACACAGACTACACAACAAAGAGAAAACAGACGAAAAGTAGCAGGCTTCCTTCGATGACAACAGGTGCGATGTTATGGGAACAGAGAAACATTCCCGTCTTCAGGCACATGTACAAACTTAGAACTTCAGCACGCTGACTGTAACTTTTTACTTTGCGTGAATCCCCTTTTATGATTTCACTTCTAGTGAATGCTGGGATGGTCATTTGAACAGACCCATGCACCGCTACCAAGACCTTTTGCTTTTAAAGGACTTGTAAATTGACCAAATATATAAAATAATAAACAAATACGCTACACTCAACTATCGACCCATTATAAACCAAGAATATGCTCTTCATTTGTTACTAACAACTTAGTGCCATGAAAACTAAAATCTTCTTAGAATCACATACCATAACGTGTCATTGTAATGCAGTTATAATTGGTTTCTTTGACGACTTTAAGCGAATTATGTCAAGAAAACTTTTATTTTCCAGTATTCTTACTGTCGTATGCAACGTGTTTTACGGTCGACACATTATTCGCAGAGGGAACTCATCAAGGAATCACAAAGCTCTGTTCACGCGGCTTAACTGGAGTCCTATTGATCGATGAAATTGTCAAATAAGCATTCGTGTATATTCTATTTCCTCCTAAACTTATCAGTGAATTTAAATGCATTTTGTACAGGCAATTTACTAACTACGTGCCTATGTTTAACTTTGATTTTTAAATCTTTTCTGCAGATGAATAGTTTTTAAAAATATTAAAATTTATCAAAAAATTGATGGTTTCGTATAATTTTGTGTACAATTCATGTCATAAAATTGGAAACATATTACGATAGTTGTATCCATACACTCTGAGAACCGTTTTCTGTACTGATATAATCGTTTAAAGCTTTGAAGGTAATGTAATTATAGAGCCATTGATTTTTGGTGAAATTCAATTTCACACCTATTTGTTTCAATGTTTTGCGTGCACGTCTGCAGCTCTACTCTGTGATTCTTGCCAGTGTGTCTTAGTGCAGATGTGTCACTCTTCTGATTGTGCCAAATAGAATAGTGTTACTATGACACCACACGGTTGTGGTTTGCGAAAAGAATCCAAGGACATGTGAAAGTTTAAACTTCCAATCACTGACCATGAATTAGAACTCCAGTTGTGAACTAATAGGTCGGTGCAAAATTCTCGCCATCAAAAATCATTGGATCCTAGAATTCTTCTCGGAAAATGCTAAACATACGACGCTACCCCAAAATTAGGACGTGAAAATATTACTGAAATATTACTATTAGCCTTCTTGTCACAACCCTGGTTCAACCACAACACAAGTTCACAATTAACGTAAACTTTTTTTGCACTCCAGACTGAAAGTAAAATTTTAACACTAGGATTCAGTGTCATATACAATTTGTAAGGATTTTACTGAGTTTGCATTGGGGTCATGAAACTATGTTCATGATAAGCAACCGTTTGTGTTCTGTTTTATCCTAAATTATCAATACACATAGCACATAAGTGTAATTTCTCTAGTTAATTTACAAAAGATTGCCTGTACTAATCTTTGATTTTTAAAATATTTTGGTGAATAGAATAATTTTTTTTTTATATTTCAACATGAAAAAAAAATCTATTATTTCGTATAAATTTGTGTACAATTAGTGCCATAAAATTAGGGAAACTCTATGGCAGTTATACTTAGAAATTTTGGCTACAATTTTCTGTAGTGATGTTACCGTTTGATGCTTTGAAAGTTGTGTAATTTATACGAAATGAGTGCAGTCGTTTCCTGGGAGCGCGCAGGTAGTAAGGGCGACTCTAGCAAACTCGCCACTTGCTTAAGCGCCTCTAAGTTAAATATCAAAGATTCGTATTTTTATGAATTAGTATTTGTTTTGTAGATATTACTTGTGAGTTTACCTTTACGAAACAAATTTAGCTTGTATATTTTCTCATAACTGTGCTTCAAAATAAAAATTTGCACGTTACATTGTCATGAAAATTATGAAAACCAGCTGACTTACTTAAACGAAATAATTCACAGTAAATTAACATGTAATTGGTTACGTAACCAGTTATTAGAAAAACTCTCAGTGAACAACTTTTGTATTTAAAAAAACTGGGGAATTTGCGTTTGTTTCCTATATGTTTACTAATTTGTTGATCATTCAAAGTAATACGTTGTTAGGTTACCTAACCCATGGCAGGTTTGTTCACTGCGAATAGTTTAATTTGAGTTAGTCTGCTGGTTTTCGCTATTTGCATGACAGCGTAACAGGCAAATTTTGACTTTGACGTTCCGTCATGAGAAAACTGTGCGAGCTGAAATGGTTTCGTGAGAGGATACTGTACTCACAAGCATAGAAAATTATAGTTTTATACCACTTAAACACTTTTTTAAGGACTACTCTTTAAGGATGTTCAAGTGCGATAAAATTATAATTTTATATTTTGACGAAATAGTGTTAGTTTTGTAGGCGATTGTGAGCACACTTTCATCTTACGAAACAATTTTAGCTCTCGTAGCAAATAGTGAAAACCAACTGACCTACTTAAACAAAATAATTCACTCTGAACTTTCATCCCATGAGCAATTCAAAAAATCATTAGAAACTCGCAACGTAATGTTTTGAATTAAAAAAAATCGCAAAAGTACAGAATAAAGTTGCAAAATTCAGAATTTTTTTTTTTTAAATACAAAATATAGTTGGCGGTATTTTTCAAATGTTTTATTACGTTTCCCACAGCATGCTATTTCAATGTGAATTTATTATTTCACACACGCAAGGCAATTGGTTTTCACTATTTGCATGGTAGCAGAACATGCTAATTTTTACTTTGACGCACCGTTATGAGAAAACTACGCCAGCTAAAATTGTTTCGTAAGAGGACACTGCACTCATAAATATGGTCTGCAAATCTAATACTATTTTACATAAATATAACATTATGGCTTTATCGCACTTGAACACCCTTAAGAGCCCTATTCAGCGGGCGATAGACGCCGTGTTTGAAGTATGGAAACCGGCAGGATGTAAGAGCTAGACTGACTCGTGCGACTGTAAGCATGTCACCTTTATGTGCTGGGCGTGAAAACTGCGTGCAGTGTTTTGATGTTGGCTTTTTGCTTTGGGACTTCCAGCGCCGACTCTACTTTTTTTATTTTACTTGCGGAAAGTACATAATAAAGTCCAGCACGCGTTTCTCTATTTTTGTCTTATGATCCCAGTTGGTATTTTTTCGTGACAGTAGTCTGAAAAAGCCATTTTTTTGCCATATTGAGGTGCCCCGAAACCATGTTCCTAGGTATGATATCTTGGAAACAAGGTAGAGAAGCAAAGTTTTAAATGTCTTTTGTGTTCGTAGAAAAAGCAATCGAACACACGTTAAGTAGTATTTCTTAAAATAACTTACTCCTAACACGCTGCAACATTGTTCATACGCCAGCTGTATAGGGCTCTTAAGAGACCGTGTCAGTGTTTTAGGCGTATATATGCAACCCGCATTAACTCCATATAAATCACGGCTAATTTTACGTTGCTATAGCAATAAGAGTATTACAGTTATCAACATTATCTTCTCGTTTTATATGATACAGAGTCGTTTTTGTTTTCTCTACGTTTGTCGAAGTCAAGTATAAAGAATGGTTGCTACAAATTTTGCAATAATTTTTTTTCCGTATCACGTTGATAAGGTAACCGTTTGTTATACTTTATTTTGTACAACAAAGCGAAAATAAGAACGACTGTGTATTTGTTAAAGCGCAAAGATATTGTCGATAGGTGTAATACTCTTTTTGCTATAGCGATCGTTAAATTAGCCTTGATTTATATGGCTTTAATGCGGGTTGCATACATGCGCATGAAACACTGGCGCGGCCTCTTAGTGTCTTGCTCCTGGGTAGGCTACTGTCGGAGGGAGGGGGTAGTTAATTCCTACCCTCTTCGGGCGAGTGTCTGAGCAGCTCCTTGTAACGTGCCACCCCACTTCCCGGTCCATTAGGTTAAGCACCACGCGGGCCAAATCGTGCGTGAAGGGAAATGAAGATGAAAAGGTCCTGCTGGGAATGAATGAATGAATGGAGGCGGGGCGCCACTCTCGCCGAGGTTCCGGGACGGCGCCGCCAGCCGCTCACGCAGCGTGGCCGGCGTTGCCAAATGTAGCAAACGGAGCACAAGAAGTCTTGGCACTAGAAACGTTTAAACTACGGTATTCTCCGTACAGCCACGGTAAATTGTGCGCTTATCCATGATAAAGTAGCCACTTTCGAGACCCTGGTTTCATATTACATTTTCTTGTAGACAATTAGTATCTCCTTACCATTTGATGAACTTAAAGCCGAATTTTTTCACATTGGCCCAACACACGAGCTTGGGCTGAATCGACCAACGTGTAACTGGTGCTTATACCTGTCTTGGAACGTTAGCTATGTGTTGGAAGGATTCGTTGTTCATTGTCGGTTTTTCATCCAACATCAAAGGGATTAGTGTACGTATTGGATTTGACTTGGGCTTTGTTTACACGTTGGTACACGCATTGATGGCGTACGTTTTTTTGCGGGAAATAAATATTGTTTGAAATGTTAAAAATGAATCAGTGACCAAACGAGAAAGTTTTCGAAATAATCGAACTAGATCAAGGAAAAAATTTGCTGTGGTTCCCTAAACAAACATATGAGAACAAAAAATACGGCACCAAATGCATGGAACAGTTTTTTCTCACTTTTCTGTAAATGTGCACACATCATTTAAGTTATTGCAGCATCTGCCTTATCTACTTCGTCCTCCATTGTCTTGGCTCGAAATTGGCAATGTGTCTGGCCAATCATGAGTCGGAACAATGTGTAAATGACGACTTTCTATTCCTTGGAATTGGCCTTTTATCCTTCCAAGGTTGGCCCAATATACTGGGCCAATTAGAAAATTTCTGGCCTAACAATAAAATATGCAGATCGCATTGTGCTCAAAATTTAACGCATGGAGCCACAATATGTAATATACTTTTTTGTTCACTCTTCTTGACGAGGCCGTTCACAGTTGTGTTTACCTTGCCTAAAACAGTATATAACAGAACAAAGAACAATGATTGTAATTGTCTTCGCCAAAATTTTTTTAGTTGGATTTAAAACGACAGAAAAAAATTGCAAACTATGTTAGTAACGACCTGGAATAAAATCGCTTGCACATTTGTGTCACTTTTTCAATCGAACCACAACTTATTTGATGCTTGAAAGACTTTAAAAGCAAACATTTTCAAAAATACTGACTAAGGAATACAGCTGGGTGTTCAACTACGTAAACAAGCATTTGACTAACCGGGACCGATACCTACCAACTTGGATTACATGTTAGTAAATGTTTCACCATTTTCGACACGATAGGGCATTTATAGAAACTATACAGGTTTATTATATTTTCTTCAACATCAGTATCCTCATTATTTTGATGCGTGGAACACCAGACGAGAAAAAAAAAATCTGATGCGAGTGCTCACAAAATTAGCAGACTATACGACGTATTACTTCTAAACAGTGATGCAAGACGTAAGAATTTATCTTTATTACTTGATTTATTACAAAAAAACATTAATTTTTAATCGGTGGAGGCGCTGAAACTGCGTGAAGGTCAATTCCACTTTGTTAAATGGAAACATATATATTTTTCGACTTTAGTACCGATTTGACAACGAATTCAGTGACCTACAACACAAGGTAAATTAGTCACGCACTCAAAGGATCCACTAACCTTGGTTTGGGTCTACCAACAGAAGATGCTCGAAGTGATGACCCTCGACTTGTAAGCACTTGTTAAGGGCCAGGTTCACCAACGAAGTTAAACTTTGCCACAAAGCGAGATCAACAAAACTCGATGAAGAGCTAAACCTGAGTTTAAGTTAGAGGTGCGTTCCACCAACAACACAGCGAGTTTAAGTTACCAGAGATTAGTTAAACTTGGTTGCACGGTGGGTTGTGTGAGCTGAGTTGCCTTAATTGTGTCGGAAATACCCGAACACTTGTCGGAAATTTCCGAATGTGCGTTTGTGAATTATTGGATTTGGAAACTTTGTTACAACGTTCTTTATGGGAAGGGGGGAGTGTTTGCATCATACTATCTAGGGAGGGGTGATACAACTAGGGGGATAGGTCCCCCTGGGTAACTTTGGAGCGAAGCCAGAAATAAAGACCAGGGGAATACGGTCCAGCAAATATAATTTATAATATTTTATAGCTGTAAATGTAAATTTTTATCTACATACAATTGTTTAATTATTTTCTCGTCTGTACATCTTTTGTTAATCTGAAAGTACCAGACGTTAAACAGAATATCATACACTGTAAAAAATGTTTTTTGTACTTTTGCTAAGAAAATCTTTGGAAAACCAGTAGCCAAAAGAAATTCCTTGTAAAACTACAGCGGTTGTCATTGTAAAAAAATACAAAGTATATGTTCGTAAAATTACAAGGAATAGCCTTATAGTTGTACTTTCAATAAGAAAAATATAAATTTAAATGCTTACTGTACTTCATAAATAAAACTCAACTTATTTATCAAACAAAATTTTAGTAACGGACGTTCAGATTAAATTATTTTGAAAAAAAAAAGTTGGAGGTGGTAAGCGTCGAACCTCTCCCCACGCTTAGAATTTACGCATCTTATCTCCAGACGACTGTGACATCTGTACTTCTTACTCTTTATTTTATTGTATACACTACACATTTTCTTAGGTTTTTTTGCAAACAAAATCCTTTTAAAATTAACGTATAGACTAATAATTTGACAAGGAATTTTTTTCAACATTTACAAAAGTTTGTACAACTACGTACAAAGACGTGCGTTGATATATTTTACAAAAAAATACAGTGCAGGAACTGTCAGTGTGAAAGTGAATGGACCGATTGTTTTGACAAGTGGAAATGTATTTGGAAGTCTGTATCATCATACTCATTAAAATCATTATTCCTTTCTCGAATCCGACGAGACAGATACACAAGAATAAAGTCTTCATCGTCTGTATTGTCTTCAAATACCAAGTTTTACAGTGCTCGCGCCATTTTATTATTAACTTAAGCGAGATTAGTGACGTTACCCGGCCTAAATCGAGCAGTTAAACTTAATCTCGTTTAAGACGAGGAAATCGAGTTTAACTGCTTGGTGAAACCCAAAACATGTATAATCGAGATTAAGTGCCGATTAATCTAGTTTAAACCGCTCAAACATGGTTGGTGAAACCGGTCCTTAGTCGCTTATGAAAACACCGTCGAACGTCAGCCAACATTTGTGGTGTAATTTCGGTACATGCTCGGCGTAGTCTTCCTTTCATGTCGTTAGGCGGGGTAGGCGTTACCGCCATTACGCGCTCTGAAACAAAATCCCATAAAAAGTAATCTAGTGGTGTTAGATCTGGCGAACGAGGTGGCCAAGCTACAGGGCCGCCTCGTCCTATCCACTTGTCGCCAAAAATCTCATTCATCTCTTGTCTTGAACACAGAGCATAATTGGGGGGTGCACCGTCGTGTTGCATCCACATGTTCATGCGAACACGCAAAGGCACGTCTTCCAGTAATTTAGGCATGCAGTGTGCAAAAATTTTGTGTAAACATGTCCAATCAAGCGACCTTAAAAATATGAACCAACCACGTGACCGCCGACAATGCCGCCCCAACAATTAGCGGAGCACGGTTGTTGAAACGATACAGTTCATATCCACCGAGGATTCTCATTTTCGTGTTACGCCTATTCACATTTCCCGTATTTGTGAAGTTAGATTGGTCGGGAAATAGCACGTGACCCAAAAGGAGACATCTGTGCGCATTTGAATACAAATCCAATTACAGAAATTGTAGTGATTTAAGAAATCATTGCCGTAAAAATCCTGATGTAATGACATACGACACGGATGGAACTTGTGTTGATGAAAGATTCTTAACACAGATCGCTGAGTAATTACACTCTCTCTTTCCATTTGCCTGCTACTCGAGTGAGGATTTAGTGCAGCAAAAGCTACGATAGCAGCCGTATTGTTTTCATTCACAATCGGTCGACGTCTGACTCGTGTTTGTTTCACTGTACCGAAGCGACATAAACGGTCAGCTAATAGCTTAAAACCCATGTGCGTTTTTTGTTGCCTATCCTGATAACGAACCTCATACAAATCCTGTGCATTTCTGTAATTTTTTACGGCATTCCCCCAACACCATCAACATATCAAATGATTATTCAAAATCGTCCATTTTCACGATCCGACGTACTCACATTAGAAGGCAATGAGTGACTAACTAATACATTTGGATGCGTGACTAAATGACCTTGTGTTGTAGGTCGCCGAATTCGTCGTCAAATCGGTACTAATGTCATCAAAGAAAAGTACATAGTTCCATTTAACAAAGTGAAGTTCACCTTGACGTTTCTTCAGTGCCTCCTACCGGTAAAAAAAAATAGGGTGTCCCAGTATGACAGCCTTCTCAAACACTGAAACTTTTGTCTGAAACATTTGTGGATATGATCACTAGTTTGAGCGATATTGCTCTGTAACACTTTATGTGCCTCACCCTGTGTGTTTATATATATATATATATATATATATATATATATATATATATATATATGTGTGTGTGTGTGTGTGTGTGTGTGTGTGTGTGTGTGTGTATGTATGTTGGTGCGTGTGTATGTGTATGTGTGTGTAGGCTTGTGTATCCGTATGTGTGCAGTTTAATCCACGGGTCAGTAAACCCAAACATTCTTTTAGGCTCGATCCACTTACAAAGATGAATAGAGATATAACTCTGGTACATTGTACCGGGGTTCTGGTACTGCTGGCAACTGTACGCGTGGCCCGGCGCCAGTTTTAATCGTTGAATCACGGCTGCGTGAAGGCGCGTGGGTTCGCTGCCCAGACGCGATAATTCAGGGAAACCCCGCGCACTTACTCACTCCCAACAGCGACGGCGAGACGCGGGATCGGGGTATTTCAGTCGGGTCACCGCAGCCTATTTCACCAGAAAAAAAATGTCGTGTCTTTAGTCGCGCTGAGAACTGCAGTACCATGGTCGATATCATTTTGCAAATGATACACTCTGAAACACATGTGCGCTCTCAACACAGCATTTATTGTGTCAAAGAAATTATTTTTATTCAAGAACCACTACAAAGTGGCTTTACCGAACATCTTTTTTATTTAAAATTATTTAGTAATATAAAGAAATTGTGTTATTGTGTTGAGTTGGTCTAACAGTAATGTTTAATGTGTTTTTTATGTTGGAAAAATTTCTAACTTAGTTAAAATGAAACTGAAACTATTCTCAATTGGCACCAGGTATATGTTTTTAAATTATGTGCTTCCTATAAGATGGGGTTATCCGCACTCGTGTTGAATTTTTGAGTAATTTTAACATTTTTGTTGAAATTTCTATTATTTTACGATAGTGTTTTAACATTGTTCAGATGTCTTCGAATTCGATCATTTATATTTTCGTACGCATTGCCTTATGACTGTGAGAAAGAGCGAAAATATGAATGATTAATAAATAATGTTTGACTACCTGCGACTTAACTGTTGGTTAGATGTCATGGATTAATTAGTTTATCGTATGGTTACATATTTTAAAGTAGCGCTATAGATAAATAGTTAAAAATATTTCCCAACTAAATGAAAAATCAGTAATTCCAACTTGGGTTTGTATGTCCCACCTTAAGGTCGCCGCTTACCTGCGCGGTAGAAGCTCAGAAATGACGGAGACATGAGCGACCTTGAAGCCAAGCTCTTAACTAGCTTGCAAGGTTGCCGAAGAACCGTTTTTACTATGGGACACTAAGCGGTGACCATACAATTTTATTAGAGGAATATCTGTAGCAAAGTTCAGTACACATCGCAATCTGAGTCTCACATGCATCTGATTAGTACATTTTTAAGTACGGCTGTCTGAATAGTCTGTTTTCCGTTTTTACCCATTTTGTGTGGCCTAGAAACATATTTTTACTGAGCGTTGTGTCTTATAAATGAGGTTCTAACCTTGTCTGATGTGTGTTTTCTTTTCGTACGTTGGTACAACGGGCACACGTGTAATTGTTTCGTAGAAAAAACCTGTTTACGAAAACACTGCAACGCATTTGAAGCGGGAGGTAGGCGTCCGCGTTAAAGCAAGATTTCTTTAACGCCAGTTAATTAGCTTCAAAGACATATTTTTGTAAAAATATACCTTCAAACTGTGTATTTTCAAAAGTCGAATGACATTCCTGATAATAAATTGTTTTATTCCCACCCTGGCATGCCCACAAATTCCGCCTTGCTAGCGTAGGCTGCAGCACAGTACCGTTGACCCTCCAGAGTGCATGTTAGTGCTTGCTTTATGTAGTAAAGTAAGTTTTATTGAATAACGCCTTACTAGGGATAATACTTTCGTTGTAGCTTCAGACATATACTAACGTGAACAGCGAAATGTCATATGTTTAAATTTTAAATGTTAAATTTAATTAGTCTTTAATTTTCATACGTTAATTACGTTAAAATGTATTCCAGACTTACATAAATTCCTAACATTTTCTTTCTGCATGCATATTATTTTTGTAAAGTACTATAAAGTATAAAGTAGTAACAGTGATTCCTTGGGTAGAGAAGAATTTAATAAATGCAACCAGTTCTCGTTTAATATGCGATGCTCACTAAGCACGCCAATTTTTAAGTAAGTAAAAATACGAATCAGAGGTGATTCGGCGGTAAAGATTATCATTGTAAATATATTTATTTCTTTTTTATTTTCGAAGGGGAAATCCTTCTAACCCATTTGACAAAGAAATTACTTGTAATATCTACAAATGTTGTTCTTGTAAAAAAGGCAACACTTCGTAAAATTACAGCCCTGTAAAAATACGAATATATACTTTTTATTTTAACAAGAACAACCTTTGTAGATTTACAAGGAATTTCCTTGGCAACTTGTTTCGTAAGGATTTTCCTTGTAAAAGAACACCAAATAATTTACAGTGTAGAATTGTACATACAGGTTCATAATTGAGGAGGGTGGAGGTTTATGACGAACTAGAATCGATTCACGGGTCCGGTCATCTAGCACTCTAAACTTTAATCATTGAGAAATTAACCACATCGGTGGAACTTCATAGTCGTTACGGTCGAAAATGAGCAACTGAAGTTAGTGAAACCATGCTGATTGTTTAGGTGACTAAATTCTACTGATTTAAAAGCGATTTCCAGTTATATTCAGTTAATATCGACAGTCTGTTAACTGTTTATCTGCGTATTTTACAGGTTAATCATTCAACGTCAGATTGTGAAATTGAAGTTCAGTGATTAGCATAACATTTTACTGATAGGCACCACTAATTCGGATTTAGAATGCGTCAGATTTTTTTTCTTTTGTTTTATGAATTTTCTCTGCGTGAATTGTAAGATTGGTTTTAAAAAGAGGCCGTGGTATGTACTACTCAATTTGTACTTCCTTCCAGACTGAACTTTGATGCTCATCAAAGACCACCTAAATCACTATGTGTGTATATATATATATATATATATATATATATATATATATATATATATATATATATATATATATATATATATGTGTGTGTGTGTGTATACACACACACATATATGTTCCTCTTTGTTATTCGATTTATACTTTTGGCCGGAGTATGCGTTATAAGCTGTAATCATTCACTTAATTTTCCAAATAGGTTATACTAACAAATTAATGGTATTCAAATCATGTCTGTAAAAGTATACGCATGCACAGTTATGCAAATATCCGAGTTATGCATCATTTATTCTACTTTCGCGATAGTTATATTTTAGTTGCTAAATGAGAGTATCTGTCGAAAAACTACAGCACTGTTTTGTTAAATATTGACTTTACTAGTCGAATTTTTTCTATATAAAAATTGAACGGATTTGACTAAGTATTTCATTAATATGTCCTGTATTTGCATAATTAGCTGAAACCATTACTTTTTTTTTGTCTTTAAAATTTTAGTTAGGCTAATATTAATATACACTTTTTAAAAGAACTGTTGAACAGTTTTTTGGTACCTACTCTCGTTTAGGATCTTAAAAAATACTATTGTAATAGCAGTAAAAACTATGGATCGTGACCTTTATATACGTTTTGTTACGTTTCTCCATTTATGGAACCTTTTTCGAGAAGGTGATGCTATTTAGTCACCCAAAATTTGTATCTGAATATTAAAAGTTTTTCATTGTTTCTTCAACTCTCATAAAATAAAATGCCATAAAATCACGCAACAAACTAGAAAATGATAATTGGTTTTTAAAAAAAATTATGAAAATTTAGTTTGAAATACTGTGCAGTACTAATTAAAAAAATAATGCTTTTCGTAATCCTATGATCTGTATAAAGTTTTTTCCTGAAGCCATAGCAACTCCATGAAAAAATTACTCTGAAATCGCATAGTTCGTTTACTTACATCAGTGTTTTGTGTTTCGGTATATTTACTTGGAATTTTTTCATAAAATTAAAAACTAAAGCAAACCGCAAATACTTCAGTAATTTTTTATTAAATTTTCATTGAATACTAGTGTATAGATCATCTAAGTTAGTGCATCATACAGATTTTTAATTTGTGGTGCACAATACACAAAAAATAATTCTTGTAATTCCTTTAGTATTTTTGTAATTTTGTTGATCCTTTTTTCCACTTCTCTCACAATAGTACTTGGTGAAATGTCACTAAACTATGTAATACACTGAAGATATAGAAAGTGTTTTGGATCACTTGGATCATCCTTAAGGTGGTCGTATGCCTAGAACACAGCGGTGTTCAGAGCTTCAGCCGTTACCTGATTACTCGAAAACTGCTCATCGCACGTGAGTGATGTTTGCATAGTAACAACATTCAAATAACACAACGCGTGTGTATACCAATCTCAGGTATACCACAACTCACTAAAGCATATTTTCTTGCGAGCGAAAACAGGTGTTTTTGCGGAGGTTTTTAAGCATTAAAATCGTAGTTCAGGATCTTTTGAAGGGTATAGGCGTGTACAGTACACCTTTATCTTTAATATTAAGTCGTTAAATTATAGGGTCACAACAGAATGTCTCAAAGAACGAGTTGTCGGCGAGTAGACTGTACGGCAGTTCAGTGACATGCGCCAGTAGGCTAGTGTCACGGTCGTAGAAGTACAGGTCTGGACACTCGCCTATCTACCAGTGTATTTTACTTGACATTCTTGTCTTGTTGTTTGGCTGCAGTTCACCAAGTTACCGAGAGTGTTGCGCGTCTTTGGCGCTGCAATCAGGGTAGTCGAGCTCAATCTCCGCCCACTTTTGTCCATTGTTTAAATTATAAAGTAAATAAAGATAGCTGGAGCCATGCTCTAGGATTGCGAGCGAAGGGAGTGTTTCATAAATTGATAAAAAAAATGTTTTGATAAATTGTTTATGTTTATAACGTAAACACTGAAAAAAAATGGGAAGGAAGTGGGCGGAGTTTGAGCCCGACCGCCCTGATTGCAGCGCCAAAGAAGCACAACACTCTCTGCAACTTGGTGAACTGCAGCCAAACAACAAGAGGGCAAGTTTACAGGCGAGTGTCCAGACCTGTTCTTCTACGGCCGTGGCTAGGGTGAAGCGAGGTGCGTCTGGAGTCTCGTATGTATGTACCCTACCGCTTCCGAACTTCTAGGCCTCGAAAGCGCAAAACACGTGAACCCAGACGGCCACCTTACAGCGAAGTGACGACGGCGTAGAGACATTGTCAAGTAAACTGTGACTACGTTTGCCAGGACCAACTGAAGGGCACAGCTGGCGATGACTAACTGTGAACCATAGGCGCGAGGGTAAAACCCACAATCGCATATAACGCAGCGTGTCAGTTTGAGCGAGTGTTAAAGGTCTGTGTTCTCGGAAGCTGAACGTCACCAGTGCCGCACCTGCAGAGACGTCGCCAAGACCGCATCTGCAGAGCCGTGTTACGTAATGGTAATTGGCGAGCCACGCGCGCTTGCGTAACACATTATATACTTACGAGAAGTGTTCGATAGGAAGACAGGTCGTGAACGAGCTCGTTTTATTCGAAAAGCATGGAATTTAGAACCTACTACACATAATAATATCGCACGTCTTGAAAGTCAAAGGAATGAACTACGGATTGCAGGATGTACGCTTCTACTATACTTTACGGAGACTGAGCATCGAAGCCCTAAATTTTAATTTTTAGTCGTTTTCACTGTGTTATTCCTCTTTAATGATGACATACGAGAGGACTACAGCAAAACGCGGCACCTTCTAAAAAAGTTTTCGTTTCCTGGAAAAAAAAAAAAAAAAAAAAAAGCGTGTTCCTACAACAGACATTTTGGAGTTATCGTTATACGCTCTACCTCTGAGTTCACAGACGAAGTCTATTTAGCGACTCTAATGATATTAAAGAGCTGCAGGAATTTCGAAATGCTTGTCGCCTTGTGGGAGTACCTGTCATCTTACGTTGGAAACGGAGTCAATGGATATCTGGAACCCTTGTGTTGTTTCTCAGGTCTGCAGTTCACGTAAGAAAAGTTTATTTTGAGGAGGGGGTTGGGAGGAAATATTTCGGCTCAAATATATTATTATAGCGTATGATGAGAATGCATATAGATAATATATATGTAAATTTTATTCTTTGTGTGAACTATCGGTTAAGAACAAAGGTTACAGGTAACTGTGCTGGTTTCAATTTATTTGTTGCATCGAATAGTTAATTTTCTATCACTTGTCAAACTTGCTCTAATAAAGCCCGTTTTGTTCTTTAAATTTGTATTATAAATAAAAATGTAAAAAAAATTGAAAATACCCATTCCTAATGGCATCTTTCTTTAGCGGCATGCTAAAATTTCATTAATCTGCAAAAAAATTTTTGTCCTCTATTTTCTTTCATATTTACCTCTAAAATTGCTCAAAATTTTGTCCGTCATCTGTCTCTTAGTTAAGCAAGTTCAGGCCTTAGAGCCCCCGAATATGACAAAAATAGATAATACCGCTGTCCTTTTTAGGTATGACTATTCTAGCACAGAATCTTTTGAAAAAAGGTTCTGGGAATGTAACTTATATTACACCAGTATCTTCAATATTACAATATGCAGTGTGGTAGTATCGTTATTGAAGGTCTAATATGGTGATAAAACTGCACACGAGTAGACTACAATTAAGGTTGCGTATAATGAAAAAGTTTAGGTTAAAATGAGGCGTGACGCACGTGCGTAAATCGCCCTTAGCGCTTATGCACTTACAGGAATCAGGCATGCAAGATATGTCCTACCAGGCGCTCTAGAGCCCTCTGAAGGCCTGTAGCACAATTGATACTGACTTTACGTTCCCGTTACTGTACGTATTTTGTCAATACACAAAACAAACGCAAATGTACAGTAATGACAGTAGAAAAACGATTGAGAATCTGTTTTTTGAAACGGAAATATTGTGATATAAATAATTACTTATTTGCCATAGAAGCATATCACGTAGATATTCCGAAAATAAGACCTGTTATTTAAATATTTTCCATTTATGATAATATTTTTCTGAACACAAGCAACGGTATCTATGAACGAAACTTACAGTTAATTTACAAATGCTTCTCCAAGTTTTTTCAAATGCATTTAAGACAAACCTAATACATTCATCACTGGAGAATAAAACGATACTCAGAAATATACATTTTCCGTTATAACGTTATTAATAATCTGGTTCTTTGTTAACGACCATCTTGACTTTCACATTATGTTTTCAATTTATCGGAGGAGTCGGTGGTCGAGGGGTCAAACTTCTCGCCTCCCACCAAGGCGATCCGGGTTATATTAGATGATTTTCACATGTGGGAATCGGGCCGGACGATGCCGCTGGTCGGCGGGTTTTCTCGGGGATCTTCCGTTTCCCTCGCCCAGTTATTTCGGCGCCGCTCCATGCTCACCCCATGGCACCCCTCACCAGCGCTAAAGACCTCGACCAAATACTCTCCATCATTCAGTTTATCGGAAACGTAAAGTCAACGCTGCTCGACTTTAAGTTTGGCGACGGCATTTTGAAGGACCACATAGGAAGCCATGTCTTCAAAGCTATCGTAAAGTTAAATGTTAAAGTTTTCAATTGTGTAACCGCATTGAAGTTGACATCGGCTGAATACGATGAAGCGACAGAATGCAAGCGCGCGGAGAACAGGGAAGGCCACATCTGCCACGTTTAACCTCAAATGTTAGGTTTGATAATAACATAACACTTAAAATAATGTACGCTAGGCCTTTGAATGGTATCAGTGTAGTTTACAGTGGTTCGAAAGTCATGGACACCTTTTCAAACTATGTAGAATGTCATACCAGAACAAATAAAATGCGCTTTCTCATATTACGTATGCGAATTTGTCACCAGTGTAAATTGAACACATTGTCCGTAACATACGTTGCTTAGGTGACAAATGTTTGTTCTTTACCAGTTTTACATGGAATGCTACAACACTACTACAATTATATACAATAATGTTGCGTTCATTTCTAAGATATCGTACACTATACGTTAAATACGATAAGGTAACATATGGCACATTACTTATATTTACGATTATTGTTTGAATGAATTTGAATTAATTTTAGTACTCTTTCAATAATATTATAATTTTTTTTCGTCTTTTTTTTAACGTAAACAAGGTACAATGCAATTTGAGACTACATACAATTTTTCTCTTATGTGAAGCTTTGTCCAGAGTACAGAACTGACACTATGCATTTAGAGCAAGCAAATATTTACGTAGAAAGAAAATGTATAACGTTACAGGAGTATGAAACCGTTGCTGATTTCCTCTTACAGTTTATATTAATGTTTTATTTATTTTTCTTGTTAATTATTCAACGTGCATCACTTCGTACAAATTTAAATACTACTTACATAATAATCATTAGTGTGGTTTTAAATACACTATTACGAAGAACCCATTTTTACAGAACGGGTATAATTCTGTTGCATATTTTCGTGGCGATGATAGTTTTACTATTACGTTTTCTTCAGCATAAGATCTTGCCTACTTTAGCGGTACTTAAGAACTCTCTTCACAGGTAGGAACTTTTAAGTATGGCAGTATACATTTTCGAATGTTTATTTAATATTTGTAATCCTTGTGTGACCGATTTGTAGATATAACGTAGTGATATGTTCGGAATTCCTTTAAATAGTCCGTGAGTTACGGATATCGCAGTCTTGCGTGAAGACAGGCGAAGAGAGGGTATAACCACTCCAAACTTATGAACCTCGCATGACGTCGTGAGTCCGAGAATAAATCCACAGAAAATATTTTCTTATCATTAACCTCATTACCAACACCCGCCAGAACTATTTTAAAATCTCGCCTCTGAAATACGGCGCCTTGGTAATATCTGTTCTGTACTTGAGGAAGTGACGGATATTTCCGCCTGTTCTTTTGCTGTACCGAAATGTATTCATTGAAGAAACATATCTGATTTAATCTTTGATAATAAAATTTTACTTTTACAAAAGGGTAGTTATATATATATATATATATATATTAATTTTTTTACAACTCTCCTAACTTGAAACTTTATGATATCATACGCAAAACATTGTTAACGTCACTTCATGCTGTGTTTTGTAAAAAAAAAAAAAACAACGGTGGCGAATAATTACCACTTACTTAGCTACGTATCTTAAGAGTGCGTCGTATATAAATAAACGATGAAAACATCTATTGATTTCTACGCTTTTCTCGAAGCCGGTATGGATAAAATACTCAGTGACAATCATAGACTATGATATTTGCCAACTTTATGAGTAAATATTTAACCAGAATTTCCAATTTGTTACGCGTGATCTCTTGCGCCGCAGTTAAATGTACGAGGTTTCGGCGTCAGAGATTGTGCCTCAGAAGTTCGTAACACTGGAAACAATTTTGTTTAAACGTTGGCTAAAACTACTGTCCAGGATTGCTATTGTTTAACTTTCGCAAATAGTCTTCAAGAAACTACAGTTATATATAAATGCTTTTAGCGTTGAATTATGTACCACGTCCTCTTAACATGTCAACTCAAATCTATCTCGGTTCGCGTTAAAGAAAGTTAAGAGCAATAGTGAATATTTGTGACTCTGTTTCAATCGATACCTTAATCTTGACCTTGTCCATGATTTTTTCATGATTATTGTTTGTTAAGGTAAACCAGGAATGTTAATTGTAAGGTCATAGTATTTTTGGACGAACTCAATCAAGGTTGACGACTTTATTCCTGAGCTGTATCTGTATGTCCTGTTTCAAATTTATTTTCGTTTGAGAGAACACCTGATACGTCGATGGCCGTTTTTGTTTTAATAGCTTGGTCAGCAGTTTTGCAGACGTACTTTGAAATGCCGCTTAGATTTAGACCCTTGAGATCATATTGCTTATCGATAAAAATGTTTATTACTTACTTCTTTATAAAATACTTTTAAAAATTCGCGTAAATTGGCAGTTGTGAACTATGGTGTGTATTGTAGTTCTGTACATATCATCTAAGGTATACACGCTAATTAAAAGTATGTACATTTTCCCCAATTTTTAAGTAAACGTGAGTATATAGACCGGTATTTTGTACGGCAGCCATCTTTGTCTTGTAAATATCGTACATTTAACTAAAAAAAACTAGCATGCCATGTCGTGCATGCTATATGAGCACCAAGCCACAACACATGATGCGAGCCCTCGAAGTTGGTACGTTTACGAGGATAATTAGTTCGTGTGACGATGCTACAAATACAATGCGCATAGACGTGTACAATTACTCATGTGCGGTAGTACTTCCATTTCCAGCAAGTGATATTTCTGAGCTATGTAGAAAACTTTAATTTTTTCCGCATTTCTGCACCAATATTGAAGGAAAGCACGTTGTATTTACAAAGATTGGGAATATTTCCTTACATTTGTGGTGTAACATTTTAATAATTTAATCTTTGTATGCATGATATTAGGAAGATAATAGTGGAATGTCGTAAGAATCTTTGATGGTATAGTTTTCTGAAAAACATAGTACCGTCAATTGGAGTTACTTGGAACTAAAGGAAAACTTATTTTTTCCCGAAATTTTTATTTCGTATGTTGTAGCCCTGTATGAAGAAATCATGCTAACTATTCAAGTAAGATATATCCGATAATGGTTCCTTGTATTTCTCCTTACTCTTTCGACTGCTGTGTGTAAAATAAAAATTCCAGAAAAAGTGTCACAAGTTACCGTGCATTCCCAAGTAACCCCAGTTGACGGTATCTTGGATTTTATATGATTGGAGGATATTTTTTTAGTTGTTTAATACGTTTCGCGAATATTCAGTAGCGAGTTGCCAATACCACGTGCATTGTTCATATACTACTGCAAATTTTGCTTACTTGTACTACCTGTAAAATAACATACATGGTTTATATATGCGAAACCATTTATGTTTTCTCTCATTTCAGTTCGCCTAGACCATTGGGGTACATTTATCTCGGTGTTCGAAAATACTATCTCAGCTGTTACTAGCATCTAACCCATTATCATCATGTTCGTCCGGAATGTGTCTTCACTTAATTTTAATATATGATTTATTCTTTCATCTTTTGTAGAAAGTTGTGTTCTTATGATGCAGGTGAAATATCCTTTGTATTGACGCCTTGTCGTGTTAATAGGAATTATTAAATTTATTTCTTAACTTTTTGGATGTGAATTATTTCATTAATATGATAGTATGTGTATTTAGGTTGATGCTAAGATTATACTGAAAAATAAAATTTAGTAAATAAATATGTCGGTGTGAAAACCACTAATACATGAAGTGCTCGATGTTCAAGTTTTCCTGTTATATTAAGCTGATTAACTTTACAATTTTATTTTCAATGCAAGCTTCGTCGATTACTGTAGAACCAATTTTTGATAAGTTCTTTCATTATAATTTTCAGTCTGTCTTATTTTAACAGAATGTTTCGACTAATTGAAAAAAAAATGTAACAATTCCTTCGAGTCGCCTGAATGCCAATTGCAGCTTTTTAATCACAAAGGTAAACTGGTTTAAGTGACATTAACTCATTTCCTAGTTAGATTTCGAAAATTACGTTAGGTAATACTGCGTTAAAAAAATATGTATTCAAGCCTTCGAAACAAGTTATCTACGTTATTGCATTCAGTATAAATGCATATTGCTTCAGCTGAATGCCTGGTAGTATCTGCTACCATGCTTCCTCATTGTATATTCGAGTTTCCCTTTAAAATGTTATGGCATATCTATGAGTGAAGGTTGCACAAGACACAAAATTAAAAAAGTTTCGTATCAGTTACATTAAACTTCGCGCCGGGAATTGATCCTGGATCGCTCTGGTGGGAGGGCGAGTTGTCTTGACTACGATGTTGCCGCGGTGAAGCTAGTTGGAGTTTTTTTTTTTTTTAACAAGCTTCATGTCGGAAAGTTATATTATGTCCTACGAAGATAATAAAATTGTTCTCAGAGAAAAATCAGGAACACCAAAGTTGTTTTTTTTTTTTCTCAGTCTTCCTCTGCCGTTAAGCAAGACTTCTGTGATGCAAGCTAAACGGTCTCAAATAAATTCTTTTGTTGTTTATAAAGAAAACGTTTATTCTGTGCACTTTCCCCTAAAACTCAAATTTTACCCCAACGAAGAAAATGTTTGATATGTATGAACCATCGTAAATGGCTTTGTCGCAAAGACATTTTTTAACAGCTTAACTTTTACTTATTCTGAAAATTCTAATATTTAACGTATTCATTCTCCAATTTACCTACGAGAAGCGAAAACGTAAAGTGGAAATGTATCATCAGCCGTGTAACAATTTCAAATGCAACTACCTGTAGAACGACACCATATAGACACACAAAAATTAAATTCGTCACAATGTTTTGGAGACACCGTTCTGCCCATGTACAACTTTACCACTTTTTTTAAAAGTATCATTACATTTTGTGAATCGCCAAAAAAATTGTTTATCCCGTCCCCCCCCCCTTAAAACTGTGTTAATCCCCTTCCGCACATAAAATTTTGTGAATTTTCTGCAGAAACCTTTGCAGGGGGCCTATGCTCGAGTTTTCAGTCGCATGTGATTTGGAAGCCGAGTGGTGTCTTTAGAACACGGAGAAATTGTATATCTCGTTCAACCTAAAATATTGAAAATCCGAGAAAAAAATCCATGTCATGAAAAATAGTACTCGGCTTCCAACTCGCATGCAACAGGAAATTCGAGCATTGACCTACAAGAGAGCGCCCAAAAACTTAATAAAATTTCACATTGACCGAATGGACTATTTAAGAATGCACAGAAGAGGAACAAACAATCATAGTGTCATATTGTCGGGAGGATAGTTGTATTATATTGCATTGTCAAATTGTTATTGTGGTGTTTAATGTAAATATCACCAGTTTCAATCTTCCCAACAAATTTCCATCCCCTATTTCACCCCCTTAGGAGATGAAATTTCAAAAGGACTTTCATAGTGCTCATTTACGTAAATTAAGGCCTCGCTCTTAAGTTTTGCAGTTGTTTCGAAAAAATATTTTTAACGTAAATTAATACATACATCAAAAATTCATTCTGGCAGTTTTAACACATATATACCAGCAATTGTACATGAATTTTCATGTTGCAACACACCAAACGAATTTTTAGATTTTTGCCCCTGAAATATAACGTATTTAGTTGTCAAAATAAGACAAAATGAAGGAAACAAATTTTTTGCTAGCAAACGGTATATTATTTAAAAAAAAAACGCTCTAGCGAAATTGTGAATCGTATGACTATACACAGTCTCAAATTTTTTTCAAAGCATTTGGTTTAAAAGTATTTCAGTTATTTGCGGTTGTTTGAAATAAATGAAAGATCATGGCCTTAAGAAATGCTTATGCAAAATGTCATGGTTCTAGACCCACATGTATAAGCTAAACGTTGTCTGTCAGTCAGTGTTAAGAATTGTATTAAGTAGATATTTTATTGTGTAATGAGTTCAACCTGGAATATTTGCTTCGACGGAAGTTAGCGTAAAGTCGTTCACAGCAGAGCTGTGGGAGCCCAAACCAGGATGACGTCACGATAATCCTTTCTCAAAAGTGGCCAACGGACGTCGAGCGGAAGTGGCGAACCCAGCCTCCGTCTGGACCGAGTGACGTCAGAGGTCGTGGTCTGTCCGTGGTTCCCGCGCCAATTTATACTTTGAAATTGACTTTGACCCGGTTGGTCTTCACCTTGAGGTTGGCATCATAGACGAGAACTGCACGAAACACGAGTACCTCGAGAGATTGAAGGGTATCCCACGACGAACTTCTGCGTAAGCAAACTAGGCAGCTGCCTAGACGTTCCAAACCAGTCACATTACACGAATATAACGTAACTCGGAATAAGATGCCAGCTAGGGGAAGTTGCCAGTCATGCAGGATTTTTAGGTTTCATTATTATTTTTTTTAGCTCATTTTCGTCTCACCCAAATGTCTAACCAAAAAATATCCTTGATGTATATTTGCGCATTTATTTGAACATTACTACTTTAAAACACCTTCAGTGTTTAATGGACCCCTAAGTTCCCTTAATAACAATTACGTTTATGCATAATACTATTTTCAATCTACTTATCTGTCTTCAAATGTTAAAGCCAGTTGTAGATTATTCATAAAAAAATTAAGTTAGTTGTTCACAAAACTAACAAAATTAATGGACCTGACTTTAAGGACCTAAGTGCCCTATATATCTCTTTCGGAGGTTGATTACAGGGATGTGTTGGTAACCTTCCTTCTGCTCAAGAAGACGAACTATGTGACCTAGTTTATCTTGAACCTATTGTGTTTGATATATGTGAATGAGAGATTTTGGTCAGTGTTTAACAATCTAGGTCTTTAACGCTGGTGAGGTGTGACATGAGGTGAGAGTGAAGAGACCCTGGAATGAAAGGGCGGGTGAAACAGGAGATCCCAGAGAAAAACCCGTCGACCAACGGTATCATCCGGCAGGATTCCCACACGCGAAAATCCGGCGGCCAGCCCAACAGGAAGCGAACTAGTATTGTTGGGCGGCGAATGGCCTGACCATTCGGCCGCTTAAGCGGCGGCCACTGCGTTTTATAAAAGGAGAATCGATTTATGGGAAGGAACCACGGTGGTGTATTGGTTGAACCATCCACCTCCCAACAGAGCGACCCAGGTTCGAGTCCCAGTAAAGTAGTACCCACGTGACGGATTTTAATAGAGCGATATCATGCTTATAATTGTATAGTATTGTTGGTACCAGTGTTAGTGTGTGTGGATATTGAAATTTTTAACTCAAAAGTGTTAGTCAGTGTTTACGAGAGGGAAGGAGAGAGAAAGTGATATCCCCCTTAGATATGCTGCGTTTGTGTCAGATTCAAAATCTGTGGAGCACTAAGGGTGACGCTGGCCGGCGTATATTATGCAGTTTCACCTTTACGAGTAGCCCACCTATCTGGCGTGCAGTGCATTTCCATTTTCGTTTATTCAAAGAGATTTCTATATTTTATTTATTTTTTGTCTTTGATTTTTGTATTCGATTGATGCTTTTCTAGATACGGCAGTCTGATTAAGTGATTGGAATCCATTTTAAGAGGCTCGGATATAGCGTTTCTAATAACCGTGCCGAATTCCTAAGCTTATAGCGACGTAGTTCGAAGTGTGTGTTATTCTGAAAGATACTTATGCTAATGTAATGTGCATTTAGTAGTTTCACCAAATAATATATAATATCTAGCAGCTCGTTATAACGCACTTCAAGCGACCTTACGGAAGACCCATAACATCAGAGTCTTAAGCGCTAGTACCGAGGAAATGAGGTAAGTAGGGAGTGACAGCGGAAAAAAGAAGGCGGAAAACAAGAGAACACCGGAAATATATTCTAGCCAATAGCAGCGTGCGCCACGTTTTCCGCATGCAAAAATCGAGACGACTCCGAGGAGAATGAACTTGAGTCGCCGTAGTGGAATGAGAATGGTCAGATCACCCCTGGAGGAAAAAAAAAAAAAAGATCATTGCAGGCACAACAGTCAATTTTTGCTGTAGGTACTGTCTGATGTTACCACAACAATCTGGTCTGTAGACAGAATATCCTTGTAGGAGCGAAAAGCATACTTGTTTCACGTAGCATATTATTACTTTTACAGAAATCATTGTTGTAACAATCCAGGTAGTACTGACACTCAAACTGGACTGTTGTCCCTATTTGAACGAGAGTATGATATAGGCTGTTCGGGATTAAGTGAACACTAAAAAAAAAAAAAAAAAAAAAAAAAAAAAAAAAAAAAAAAAAAAAAAAAAAAAAAAAAAAAAAAAAAAAAAAAAAAAAAAAAAAAAAAAAAAAAAAAAAAAAAAAAAAAAAAAAAAAAAAAAAAAAACTGAAGTTCTTTTTTCAGCCATCTTTTCGCGCGTAACGTCTAACGACAGGAAATGTATAACCTCTCTGGACACGTCACTTGATGTTTGCGCATATAAGATAAATTGTGCAGCCGGTAGGAACCTCTATAGTTAGATTAAAAATTATTTATTAATGATATAAAGTACAAATACATAGATTTCAGCAGATTTTATTTCTGTATACGGTTGTATTTAAATAGGTCAATACACGGAACTACATTCAGCAAATCGCTGCCAACCATACAAGTTGTAATCTGGTGATTTTTTTCAAAGGTCAGATCTCTAGTGCTCACTTTATTCCGAACGACCTATACTTACAACAGTGCTTTTCTTTCAGTTCTTTCAGCGTACATCACAGCGGAGAAGCCGTGTTTGGCGCAGGAGCTGGAGCACTCGCCTCCCACCGAGGAGATCCGGGTTAGATTCCCGGCGGGGTCGATCCCAGGAATTTCACATGTGGGATTCCTGCCTGGCGATATTGCTTGTCGGTTTGGTTTTCTCAGGGATATCCCATCCTCCGATCATTTTCTATTCCGGCGCTGTTTCATGCTCATTTCACGTCATCTCTCACCACCGCTAAATACCTGTATGTTAAGTGTTGGCCAAAATCTCTTCACTTCACTAAAGTATTCAGTTGATTACAAAGCCGGTTTACATTACTGCAATATGTTATGTTCAGCTACGAGTGTTTATGATCCAACCAACCTAATGGTTTTATGTTCCAATAGCTAGGGGTTAGTGCATAGTGGCAAGAACAAATTGGGAATAATGGGCTGTTGACGGTTTTCTAGATCTAAAGATGTTCAGACGAGGAACTTATTTGTGATGGCGTGTGGTACATAGAGGTCTATAAACTACAAAAACACGGTATTATGGACTAAGTCACTACGGGTTGACCTCTAAGTAGACGTTACGACCTCGTATAGAAGCGCGCCAGTGCAGTTAGGCTATCTGACTCCGGAGGCAAGGTTGTCAGGGAGTTTTACCTCTGTTACAAGAGATTACACGTGAGAATCCTGCATATGCCACGGATCTTTTTGTATATTGTATATACACCTTGCGTTAAGTAATTACGTAAACAAACTAACACAAACTTTCAGTGACAATATTCTCAAGTACGCGGTCATCAAACCCTCTGTAGTTAAACTTTTACAAAAAAAAAAAAACATTTTTGAGTTGCAGTTTTGGTTTAAAGACAGTTCGATAAATGGACTACGATTTCAGCGACATGCAATCTCATTGCTGAATATGAGCTGTAATATCTACTTAGAAACCTGCAATGTGAGCAACACAGACACACTATATTAATACTCTATATATAAAGAATGATTCTAAAAGTAACTAAAGGTTTCAAATTGTTCTTGTGAGCGTTACCGAATGTCTTCCCTCGAATTGTTATCGCTAACCAATATAGTTGACGAAAGCATGACGTGCGGAAATCCTAGTCGACCCCACAATAAATCGATCCCAGATCGCCTACCACTCGCAAGCAAGATGAAAAACACATATATTATATTAAACACACCGTGTAGTGTTAACAGTTTAAATACCTACATGGTGGCTAATGTTGCCATATATCTGGGCATATTTGGCGCGTCCAAGGCCAAGAAAAATGGAAGCGCTATGGGCGACCCGGTCGCAGTCTATGCGGAACGGCAATTTCCTAGCCTATAAGCGTGTAAAGCCTTCTTGCGAATAGCACTCCTAAGACTTAAAGTAGAGACTAGCATTTTATGACTCACTGTTAGGAATGAAAGTGTATTACGCTTATCTATATACTTGAAATGACAACATAGGCGTTCATATTTATGAAGTAAGACGAATAACTATATTTCCTCAATTTTCAATTGCAATAGAATACTTCAGAAATAGCTATAGGGCTTATGGTATGCACACGTGTAATGTTTCTGAAATATTTGTCCTAGGCAAACACACACGTGCGTCGAACAGTTTTCGAAATAATTTGTATCAGTTGAAGTTTACAAATAATGAAAAATAGCCTAAACAAAAACATCAGCTTGACTCATAAACTGTACATATTGCTGTAGTTTTTGTTTTGTTGGTGCAGATCTGTTATTTTGGCACACACATATTTTTTTACTTGCCGCGTTTCAGAAAATTTTTTAAAATTAATTCTTTAGTAATACTAAAATGCCTTAATTTAGGCAATACACAGTTAGTTAAACTCAAAAGTCTGCAATTTTTTGTAACATCGCAATTTGATTTTCGTGTTATTTAAGGTTACCTCCGATAAAGAGTTTCTTGAGGAGTTAGATTCAATCCACAAAATGCGGTAAAAAATTCCGATATTGCAAATGGTTTTGTGAGCTTACAAAACAAATTGGTAACCAGTTTTTTTTAAGTTAATGCTGCAAATAATTATTGCAAAATTTATCAAAAAAGTTGCTTGGAAATATAAAAACTTGAAATACTTCTTTTATTTCCAAACATTGCACTATAGCCTATATCAGTCCAGTTTCTGGTTCGTTCCAAACAGTTGTTTGTAGTGTCACTAAAATTGTTTTTGGAGATCATTTTTATTTTTTCTTAAAATAGTACAACAAAATTCTGTCGCTTGGTTTCGAAGTTGATTTAGTTTTGAATAAAATATGCATACTAAGGAAATAAATATATGTTCAGTTAGTTCTTACACACATTGATAGTTTTTTTATCTGTTTAAGATATTTGTAGCTCTATTCTGATACTATCTGACCAGAAAACATTTTCATACTTCAAAGGTTTCCTTGTAAATACACAAAAAATCTTAGTAACGTAACCAATAGCCTACATGTGTTTGTTAATTGTGATATAAATTGAGGTTTTCCCAGTATGTGAACTTGTAACTAAATAATCGATTAGAATTCAGATATATGCATAAATTATCACTTATTAGAGCAGAAATTGTGTTAACATTTTTGTGTATAATTCAGCATATACGACACTTTAAGTTTTCAACTAAAATAAATCACTCAAAATTCACTATATTCTAATATCTTATATGTGATGAGGGAAAAATCAAACTCTTGTAGTTTTTAAATCCACAATGTGATCCACCTATAGACCATTCACATTAAAGTGAGTATTTGAGCACCCTTATTTTAGCTATTTTAATTCAATTCGTATATTCCTGCTGCACGGAATAATAAATATCGTGTTTGAAAAGTAAAATAGGAAATTGTGTTTGTGTTTACATACGGCGGAAATATCCCAGTTAACTAAAAACAGTTTAATGTCTAAGTGCTCACTTTATCGAGAACGGCTTGTGCCGAAGGGAGATTGCGTGAGTGAAGTACAAACAACGAGAAATACTAAGAAAGTTGCTTACACGCTGTTCAACATGATCATCAAATTTATGCACAATATTCATAATAGATGAATTGGAGCTCAAGAATTTACCAGACGTGAAGCTTATAACTGTTGCAATTGAAGTGATACCTCATTTATTGCTAAGTCATTAGGGAATAGTAATGCAGCGTGTCGGTGAACTTAAGGGAATTAGTTTGCCAAAATTGTACGCGCGGTTCCGTCTAAAGAAAATTTTACCATGCTCCTTACAAAATGCAATACACAGGCGTATGCGTATAATCGGATACAATATTCGTCGTTGCTGTCCTAGGCGTTTTGTAGCACAGCCAAAAGTTACTGCAATCATTTATTTTAGTTTCTCGAAATACACATAAGATCGAGACTTTATCCACCATATTTGCCAGCATTGTACGAACAAACATGCAAGCACAGATACGACGTAATTATTTTCCTTTGTTGTCAAAGAAAAAAATAATAATTGTGTTCAGGAAAGTATACGAAAAAAGGAATAAAAACATGCTCTGACAGCACGAGGATAAAATACAGCCTTTTCCGCATAATTTTTGTTCTGTTCCGCTTTCTCCCGTTAGCTACAAAAAACTTTATACATATATTTTTTTTGTTGGCCACCTTTTTTTCCTCACAATACAAAACCAGCTTTTGGAGAGAGTTTTTACCACGAGACATCTCTTTCGAACGATGTGCGAAACGTGCCTGTAAATATTGAGGTGAAATGTTTTTAACTGTGAGTTTTAAGTGTCATATTTTTTATGTTACGGAGATAGTTAGCTTAGTTTAACTATTTATATTGCATAAATTATTATTTAAATTTATTTATATATTTATATTACTATGTCATTGTCACTGAGAGATACGTCTGGAAAAATCAGGCGTCCTTTTTAGCTTTCTTGTAAACAGAGTGTATTCGGGTTTCGAATTTATTTTAAATAATACCTTACTGTAGTTGCTTAGTGTTTTATTCTACTATATACGAGCCTGTTAAACCACTTATGTAATGAGAATTCAAATCTGGCATGAGCAAGATTATTATCTATCCTGAAGTAATAGTTGTTCATTAGTATAAATTGCTAATTTATCTTTTGAAGAGTATTCCAATTTGGTTTGCGAAGAGCATTATATTTAGATTTAGATACACGAATATTAGGCATTATGATTGCTATCTTGAGTTTTACTTAAATACACACTATGCGTTCTTCAGAAAAATGTTTAATAATGACTGTATGCAGTAACAACGGTAGATTAAAAAAGCTTAGGGTTTCAATATACTGTACTATATTCGTCGATACTGGTTCCGAATGAACACGTCACAAAAACCTCCACACTTTTTACTGAAATGATATTTTTTTCTCTGAAAAAAAAAAAACCTCACGCATTATTTATTGGCAAAGGTTGTGTAGCTATATTTATTAATTTAACCGTTCATTACTTAGAATGGTTGATTTTTCGATAACATGTGTTTGATAGTCAATAATTAAGTTACATTTTTTTTTTTAAATTTGGATATATTGAAGCTAGATACATTAGAAGAAAAACACAACATATAGCTCAGTAGCCAACATTATGTACCCACTCACGTTCAACGCCTGGCGAACGAGCCGGACGTTTGAAGTAACGAATTACGGCGAAAATATCTGGTGAAATTCCAAGTGACTCTTTAACTTCCGCAATTGTTTATTATACTTGTGTATGTGTTTTTTTAAACAACTGGTACAATAACAATTTTGTCCGCGTCATTATAAACGTGTGCATTCATCAGTCCTAGCAGACAGGACTGGACTCGCTGGTACTGATGAACGTATTGACGCGTCTCGTCAGCACATGCAGCTCTCTGTTGACTGACATTATTTGCGTGTGTCCACATCATTGTTTGCTTTGTTCTGCTTACCTTGCGCGCAAACCACAACGGTTCATATTGCGTCCCATAATTCCCTCCCTCCCTCCTTCCCTCCAAAACGGTAGTGAATATCGGGTACTTGCATCACCAACTTGGCATGCAACAGACAGAAATATTTTATTTCAGCCCTGAGTAAATAAATTTTGGCATTACTCGTAAATGACGGCCAATCGAGACTTCACCTTATATCAAGTAATATCGGGCCGCAAAAAAAAAAAAAAAAAAAAAAAAAAAAAAAAAAAAAAAAAAAAAAAAAAAAAAAAAAAAAAAAAAAAAAAAAAAAAAAAAAACATTATACAAACCTAAAAAGTTAGGCCTACATAAATAAAAAAATTGCTGCAATGCATAGATTCAGTGGCTACATTCTTACAATTGGCTTCTCAACAACTATTGTTTTGAACTCTGTGTTTGGCAGCGTGTAGGCTAATATTCAAACTATCCGGGAGGCCAAGGTAGCCAACGCGATACGGGTTCGATTCCCGGTGGGGTCGGTCACCGGGTTTTCACATGTAAGGATCGTGCCGGACGATACCGTTAGTCGGCGGGTTCTCTCGGGAATCGTGATTTACACACTTATGTTAGAGTGATATGTATAACACAGTTCATTCGAATGGTTCGTTAATAGGTATCTTGTTAAATTAATTTGTATGTTTTGTGATTTGCTCGCAGGCGTCAGTAATTAATGCTTATTGTGTGCCGTGAAGTACGATCCATTTTAGTGAGTAAATTAATATTTTCCCGCATACAGAATTGAATAATAAACCAGCATTCTTTAAAATGTTTTAATCGGGTTAAAACCATCAATTATGATGTTAGGGCATTTTCACAGACTGAGCTTTTGCAGTGTCGCAGAGTGTCTATACTATAACAATTTTCTTAATGACTCAGGCGACTAGATGCTCGGTGTTAAGGAAAATATTTAGTAGAAAGTTGCAAGTTGTCTTCATATAAACACGTATGTGTTGAGATAACCACCTGTGATAGTTTATATTTCTCAGAAAATTCTCTAACATTTCTAAATTGTATTGATAGCTAAATTGTATCATGTTTGTAGGGTAACGTTAATGACCTAAAATTATTAAGACCATCCAATTAACAGATATTAAAATATTTAATGACGAGGGTAAACCTCTTAAAAGCCTTAGTAGTTTGATTGGAAAAATTATTAAAAATTAATTTTCTTTCAATACAGGCACTGTGATTCAAGAATTTTATAGGAATTTATGTATAACCAAAACTTTTATTCATACATTAAAGGACCACGGACATTTTTCCGATTATTGGAAAATATGGGCGAAAAATTTCTCCACAAATTATTGGATTTTCTTCGACATTCAATATAATCGGTTTTTGTTTTATGAAACTGCTATCCAAAGACAGAAAAGTCTTGCTTGCGTCTTTTAAAATACTGTATTCATGCTGCATAACGTCGAATTAATACACATGCGTAAGTAAACGGTACAAGTTATCACGTATCATTTCCCAGACCAACAAGGATAATTTACACCATTTATATTTTAGTCCATAGCGAATACAATTAACTGCCAGTGATAAATACGAAACGTATAATTTAGACTACTATATCTATTAGCATTCACTGCTACCATAATCCATTAAAATTGCAATTACAGGAAAATATTAAAAATGAATGAAGGAAACGGTTTAATAAAGTGTAGATAAATGTTCTATGTTTTGGTTATAATTGGTGAATAGTGTACTCTTTTCAGTGACACTAATTTAGCAGTTATAGTACAATAGGTCTAAGCCAGACTTCAATTATATATGGTATAATATGCATTTGTTACATAATTTTTAGAAATCCGGAATCATGTTTAACAATAATATTGCGAACTCTCGCTGCAAATATGCTTTTCAATTGGCTAATATAGTGCATGCACAAAGGTATGGTGCAAAGGAAATTAAAATCATAAATTGTACAGCGGAAACAATTATTATAACGTTCTTAATTTGGTGGAATGGTAACTTCTGAAACGCCCTGTTTACAGATAAATGTAAATAAATAGTAGCGAAAGTTGTGAGACATATGTAACAAACAATTTCTCTATTATGAATAATCACAATGGATGATTAGTAGAGAACCTGAAATTTCGCCGATTTATTTGAGGACAAGATGTGGAAATTATGTTCGGGTGTGTTTCGTTAGCGATTGGATCACCGTTTCTTTAACTTGTATACTTGAGGACTCCAAACCAGAAGAAAATCTTCACGAGAATATCAACTGACTACTGCGATACCACTCACTGAAGCAATTACAAAATATTTTGCTGCTGCAGCCAATGAGCATGCAACTGAAGAAAAGTGTACTAAGGACTGTGGAGGTTGACCAGCAGGTATGTTGAATCCACATCCGGACCTCTGATGGTTAGTAAACACAAGCATTTCGGTGGCCAAGGACCAGAAAGCTGTGATCTTTACATGAGTTGATTCACAGGATGGGTGGGAAGTTATAAGTAATTACACATTAAAGTGTGCACAGAACTCCTGTACATATAATTGTTTTGCAGTGAAAGCATTTGAATTGTAACACTTGCAGTTGTACAATCAAGTATATGTGTTTGATTTTGAGTGGACAGTATGGATCTCAGGCCTACTTTTTTTCCTCTTGGAAGGGCGAAGGAAGATGTCTGTCGCGCACGACCGAAAACTTGGAATTCAAACGAAGCGGGGAAAAGTGTGGGGTTTTTTTCAAGGGAACAAGTTAAACGGTGCTTAGCTATAATTAAACACAAAGGTTAGTTGTCTGTGGAACAATTTTGCTTGTAGTAGGGGCGGGGTATGTAAAAACTATAATGAAATTCTTTGTAGTTTTACAAACCTTTTACGAAAAGTAATGGAGTTTTTGTGACGTTCGTGAAGTCACGGGTATTGGCAGGTTTTGCACGGATGGTGCTTTCATCGTGTTTTTCTCCTAAATTAAGCCTATCCCACGATCAAGTGCACTTTTTTTGACACATGGGAAATGTAATTTCAAAAACTAAATAGAGTAGGCTAATTTGTTAATTTTTAGGACACGATATCTAAATTAACATAAGAACGAGAGAAGACGAAACGAAGTTAGGAGCATAAAATATCCTGGAAACAAAACGATGAATCACAGCATACCTGAGGAAATATTGCCAACAGAAATATCAGGTAAGTTTACTACTTAGAGGAATCGAAGATATATTTTTTTGACAACGTGAACTATTTTGTCGGATACATGCCACAGTGAGTTTTCTGGTACTCAGTAGGTAACATACGCTAGGAATTGGCGACTTGAATACCAAACCACTCTAACTCCATAATTTAAGAATTAGCAAAAATATAAGTTATTTACCGTGTGCATTTATCACTTTCTGAAATATGATACTAATGGGAGTAAAAATGTATTTTAATTAGTAACAAATTTAAGATAGATATAACTGCACAAGAAAAAGATATAACTTTTTATTGTTATTTCGTTAAATTTTGGGTTAGCATGGTTTCGAATTCGTGTCCAAAATAATATATATATATATATATATATATATATATATATATATATATATATATATATATATAGTAACGAGATTGTCACAGGTTTTAAAGTTTATTTATGTTTGATGATATAACGAACCGAGAAAGACTTTGCTATTATAGGAAGCATCAGAAGTTTTTTATGTTTTGACAGTTCCCACCTTACTATAGTAATTTTTGTTCAACTTAATTAATTTAATGTTATTGTTAGATTTAGAAAATCTCTCACTCCTAGTTATTTGTAATAGACGTTAATTTATCTAAAAGCTATTTAAATTTGTTATGGATTTTCTGAAAACACTCTTATAACTTTTCTTCTTTGAAAATATTGCAAATATTTTATGAATATGTTAATATTATCAAAGCTTTGCATAATTGTTTATTTAAATATTTTCTTAATTTATTCTAACATCTGCTAAATAATTTTAATGTAAATTTGAAATACTTGTTTAAAATGTTTTACTACCATATTATTGTACCTAGTATAAGTATAGTTTAACTTACTAGGTATAGAGTAATTATCTGCTCCAGAGAGGTTTCTCTTAGCAGATTGCAGGTTTTATACATCTTTTGTTAATTGGTTGCCAAGGCAACGGCTACCAATTTGGAGAGCAGAGAGAGTTCCCTGAATTTTGCTAGGTGAAGCATGCGGCAGAATCGGCCCAGGAGAAAATGGAACATTTTCAGTTCTGCCGTCAACCTAAGGTTAGACTTGGGAACTCAATAGATAGAGGACAGTATGTCCGTCAGCTTTAGGCTATTTTGAGAAGAGGCCCGTCATCAGTAAAATAATTAGGTTAATTTTTTAAGTGTCATGAAGACGACAAGACCTTTAGCCTACATTGTAAGGATAGCCATGTTGAATATGTATGCCTGTAGCGTCCCCACGCTTACCCATCTCGTGTACAAGGCCGACCATTCCAAATATTGACTTGGATATTCAAATCAAATTTTATTTCATACAATTTTTCGTCTACTAATTTTTTTAATGAGTTTGGTGTGCCTAATTTTTGCCAACGAGATCAAACCCAGAGGTCCTGTGTCAGAATATCATGTAAACCGACTGAGCAAACATACATACTTGAACTTTAATTTTAATTTTATCCCTAGCCGAGGAATTTTAATAGAACCTGGTATCAACTTTAAACAAACTCAAGATATTTTCTACTTTATAGTAAATTGTGTCTAAACTATGTGTTTAACCTAGGGTGAGAGATATTAGAATTTTTTTTTTATTTATTTTCATTTTCTTCAATAAATTGCTCTATCAATTGAGATGTGGTGCCTATATTTTAATGACGAACCTACAAGAATCTACATTGTGGTAAGAAAAGGTATCTCATGCAAATAGAAATTATCTTACAAATTAATCCTTTCTCAACTCACCTTAGTCACCTACTCACAGAAAGTCACACTAAACATCAAACATTTAATCATCACTAATAAGATTAGAATATATATACAAGAAAACGCTTTAGTTTGTCAAAAAATTGCAAAAAAAAACGTTCAAAGATCAGGCATCATCTTTTAATTCGTCAGGCGCAATGTTCTAGGTTACAAATGACAACGTGACAGATCTCTCGTATAAGAACGGTCTAACTCCATGGATTCACTTGATTTGCCTGCGTATTATACGGCATAACCACCACACTTGGTTGAACTCAACGTGCGTGACGCCTGCTCGTGAGTCACAGGGGTAGGCGCGAATAAAACACTACCCGCGTAGCCGCCGGGTGGTATAATGGCTTCCGCTCCAACTGTCAGCCGACCCAGCGAAACTTGCACTCGCGAAGCTCGCCATGAATCAGCTTGAAAGGCAGCAAATCAACGTGCGGACCACGCTACACCAGAGATAATTGCAAGCCTGGCCCTTTGTAGCACCGACTTCGACTTACAGACGTTTATGTTATCCTCTGCTGTTACTGTCTGCAGTAGTACGTATATCACCAGCTACAGTCTAATGAATAAATTAGATATGGGGAGGGTGCACACGAGGACAGGGAATCACACCTCAAATTTAAGAGACTTCTGACCTGGAGGGTTCGTATGTGTCAGCCGAGCCATTAGGGAGTGTATTTCTGTATTTTTGTTTTATATATTCATGTCGCCCATTGGATTCAGCTAATGACCAATTTTCTCCCTAATATAGGGCTTGTCAAAACATATCATTGGATACAGTAATATTACGATATGTACACCATATAAAATCTCATATCAATATTTAACATCTCCTTATATAGATTAATTATGTTATACTCAAAAGACATAGATGGTAAGTTGTAACATAAAAGGCAAATATATTATCACATAAAAGTCAATACGACAATTTCAGCAATTATCGCATTACAGTTAAAATTACAGCAAACAGAATACGTACGTGACTAGAGGTATTATGGATGTAGCTAGTGATTATTGGATGAAAAGAATTTTGCAACAATTTGTTTTAATGCCTAACGTGCACAACTGCAGCTGTACTTCATGGTTATTGGCATAATGTATTAGTCCAATGGTGTCGCTCATTTGACTGTGCCAACCAGGACAAGGCTACTGCGACATTACACGGCTGTGATTTGCTGGTAGATCCCTGAAACATTAAGAGTCAAAAACGTCCTATCACTGACTTTGAATCAGAGCTGCAAGTGTGCATGTAAGGCACTAAAATAAATTGTTGCAAAATTATTTTCACCAAATACCACTGGCTCTAATTACGGATTTCGAGTATTTGTACGCATGTTTGGAACATTAACGTACATCAGTATGTGACCAACATCAACGATACCAAGCCAAAACTAGATAAACACACATTTAACTTGCATATACAATATACAGTCAGTATTGTTGGTACAATATTACCAGCTTACGTAATTGTTCAGACGACTTGCCTCTCACCCAGAGGATCCGGAATCATTTTCGCAGTTTCTCCCGATTTCCACGTGTAGGAAATATGGCAGACTTTTCTGTATGTCCAGCATCGTTGCTTTATCCCACGTCTCATCACATCTCATCCACTCCTCAGACGACAGGGTAGCAATAGTATCTATCTGTTATAGCCATCGCCACTACCTTCACCCTTCTTTCTTTCGTCCATGCTGACTCTGCCTGAAGCGAGACACATCCAGTGCCGTTGCCTGGTCATGTTTTAAGGGAAACGGTATCAAGACTGTATCGGAATAGTCCGTATGTACTCACTAAGTACGCATATAAGCTTGCTATCCCCTGGTATGTACTTGGCCAGATTATTCGGACATGTCACCACCCGTCCATACTAGCCTTGGCGACAATATCGGTAACTAACAAAAAATTCTAACTGGAACTATGAGTGGGTATGAAACGTTTTACGGAATGGCAACGAAAACAAAATTCCTTTGAAATGTTTACAGTGCTGAACTAACAAATAAAAACACAAAATTGATAATATTGTCATGTTCAAACTGTTTAAAGAAACGTTATAATTAAACACTTGTTTTTTCAGAAAATATTTACGGGGCACAGAGAAAATACTGATGTAGTAAAAATTATTTACATTCACGTTAAGACATTTCGAAAACAGGTACTAATTTTTCATCTGTAGAGACAGGTAAATTTAGCGAATTCACTTATCTGTAGGCTAGCCTCCAAGAATATGTGTGTACTTACGAAGAAAAAAATATTCTCACTGCTTGCTCGCTGACATAGTGATACCATATGATTGGGCCTGAATCACGGTCGTAGAAGTACAGGTCTGGACACTCGCTGGTCTACCAACGTATTTTTTTGATCCCCTTGTTGTTTGGCTGTAGTTCACCAAGTTACCGAGAATGTTGTGTTTTATTAGCGCTGCAATCAGGGCGGTCGGGCTCAAATTCCGCCCACTCCCTTCTCACAAAGATAAACCATTTATCGAAACGTATTTTCTATCAACATTTTAAATACTTCCTTCGCTCACAATCCTAAATTATGGCTCCGGCAATCTTTATTTACTTTGTGATGTAAACAGTGGGAAAAAGTGCGTGGAGTTTGAGCCCGACCGCCCTGATAGAACTATATAAATACTATAAAAACTTCAGCTATAGGAGTAGACAAAATTGATATCCACGTGATAAAACTGTGTACCCCATACGTGATTCCCGTGATAACCCACACAATTAATCACTGTCTCCTATTTCAAACACTTCCAACAATCCGGAAGAAATAATAATTATTCCAATTAAAAAATCAATAAACCTACAGAGATTAAGGACCTACGACCTATAAGCATCTTACCTGTGATGTCTAAGATTCTAGAAAAAGTAGTTTATGATCAACTGTCCTCCTATGTTAATGATAACGGTTTTCTCTACAGTAGATAATCTGGATTCCGGCCACTCCATAGCACATGCACATCTCTGGTAGATATTACTAACTACATATGCAAAGTATCGTTTGTAATTTTTTTTTATTCCTCCAGAGTCTTCGATACTTTATACCACAAAATTATGTTACACAATTCAATGTATTTAGGCTTGTCGCATAATTCTTGCCAGGGGTTTAAAGGCTACCTGGAAAATCGTACTCAACAAGTAGAAATTAATTATAGTAAAGGTAAGATATGCTCAGAATGGAAACAAGTGATAAAATGAGTACCACAGGGATCGATCCTCGGACTTTTGTTTTTTTCGTTATATATTACTCCATTAGCATCTTGCTTCAAACATATAACCTGCTTCCAATATGCCGACGATGCCCAGTTGAGTCTATCCTGTCGCGTGGAAGAAATTAACGACTGCATTACAAAGATTAATGGTGATTTAAAAACATGTTTGAATGGTGTGAGATGAACTGCCTTGAGCTTAACCCCCCCCCCCCCCAAATGCTCTTATATGATCATAGGTTCACAGAACGCACTA
>PNEQ01005720.1:0-10410 GCA_003012365.1 Medauroidea extradentata
GTTAGGAAGGTAGGTTGGGTTAGGGTAATCTGTTGGCACCTTGCGGACGTCAACCAACAGATCGGTAGGCAACTGCTCAGGAGGAGTGCCAGGATGACCCGGCGGCTAGGCCGAGTCCCTGACGACTGAAGAACTTGGGCAGGTTGCCCTCCTTTTATACTGGCCAGAAGGGCTGAAAGTACCGTTAGGTGGGCGGCGCGAAATGTCCGACGAGAGCTCATGACTGTCTGCTGCTACATGTGTGCCACCCTCACACTCTAAAATTACTCCCTCGGGTCAAAACTACTCTGCCACACAAAATAAATATCCCGACTGGAATAAATAATACGCGTGTTGCCGTTAAACACTAAAAGTAAGGTACAAAAACACTTGAATGAATATTAAAATACATTTCAAAGCACAAGGAACAGATATAATATATAATTACGTGTGTATTTTCCCGTATCCATTTGTGAATGCACTTTACAAAGTCCGTGCACGGGATTGGTAATACTGGTTTGGCGCTCGGCCGTATTTGTAAACAAACACTCGTGGAAGGTTAACAAAGTTGCGTGATGCAATTATACAATGAAAATACACATTGGATAAACACTGGAATATATTAACGTAAGTAATTATAGGTTTACAAATAAAGACTGTGACTTAACAATCTTACAAGCTAAAATAAACGGCAACACGGTAATCGGCAATGTGCGGGCGCATGCTAAGACATTAAGGTTAAAATAGCAAGTATAAAAAAATCGGGGGCGAGCGTTAAAGATTTTACAGCTTGACGCAACTGACACGCGTCATACGTATGAATGGAATGGGGGATAAAATTTTATAACCTAACATTAGTTGCAAGAATAAGCTATTATCTGTATTATTTTAATCGAGTAAACTCAGACAGTTTCTAAAAATGCAGAAAATTCAGTACTTAATAGCAGGTTATGTGTAATCTATATTGTTGTCCATTATGCCTAACAATTGATTTAAACTACGAGATTAATTTATTTACGTCATATTTTATGACACTGCGTCTGTATTATTTACTTGAAGTTAAGAAAAACACCATAAAGAATGGAATACAGTACATTGAATAGCATAACCTACATACCTTAAATTTGTTCGTTCGTGTTTCGCCTCCAAATGTTTTTTTTTAAGACGCAACAATTTTACCCCCCTTGTTTTCACTTTTTTTTTTTTTGTTGCCGGAAAATTTATGCGGAGTTGTGTCATTAGTTCCTTGAATTTTACGCAATGCTTGAAGAAAGTTTGCGGTGTGTCATTTTGTGAGTCGCCCATTCTGGCAAATTATAAGTTACAAAATTATCACAAATGTAAATTCTTTTGTTCGTAATTAATGTTACCATATTAAAAGATCTAATATTTATTTTATCACTACAAATTAAAAATAATAAGCAGGAATCACGTAAAACCAAGATAAACACGTTGCATTACTTTTCACCTAAACAACCGCCATTTTCGTGTCTCTTTCGAGGGTCTTGAAATTCACAGTCACAGTAGAAAAATCAATTTTCTCGATTCGTATAATCAATATCTCGAATCAGTCATAATTTTCCACGAACACATCAAAAATAGCTCAATTCTTTCGTGATTTCGCACATAATTAATCAATTTCGCGATCTCAAACAGAAGCGACAAATTTTGCGATTTCACACGTTGCGTATAACATGTGTGTCTACCTATATATGACTGCTTAGCATGGCGAGGCAAGGGAACTATCAGGATTTGGCATAGTTATACATATGTTTTTCAACTATTCGTCCAGTATGTGCAGTATAGACGTAATTGTTTCTAGACACATGTTTGTTCCAAATTAATTATCTGTTAGGATTGTAAGACTTTATTCCTTTCTTGACTCTAATGGTTTTACTTGGTTATCAGTTGGTGGAGAATCTGTTATGCTTTGGGGCATTTGGAGATGGGATGCATCCTGTTGTACACAGCATGTTTGATTACAAATTACTTTCCATCCCTGGTCCCTGGAAAATGCCAAAAACTATTGAAATTCTTTAAGTGGGTTCATTTTAGTCTCCCACTCTTTAGATTTAAGAGGGATTGATACCAGTCCTCTTCAAATTCTTCATTTGTCACTGAACGTTACATGCAAAGATATTTATCTAATTTTTCCGCCTGACAATGAACAGATATTAGTTTAAGCATTATCAAATTGTTACATCTTTACTACCTTCTTTTAATTTTTGACTAGTAACCTTCCAGAGGAAGGAAGTCTATTTTCTCTGTGGATCGTCACATAGTATAAACACTAGTAGTCGAGCAATATCAACTGTGTATGATGTACGGAGCTGTTTTATTTGCCTTATCGTGTATAACACAGTAGAAACTGCAGGCCAAATTAAAAGGCGTTCCATTATCCAAAAATGGTGCATACTTGATGGACCCCTAAAAACTGTGAGTAAACATTGCCAATTTTGATGCTTAAAATGTTTAGAGTGGTTCAAAACTTTGGCGTTACAAATTTTAAAGCGGTGTAACAATTAGTAAAAGTGATGGAAAAATTTTAAGTGGTAAAAATTATTTTTTGTGTAATACTATGAGAATGATTAATATTTAACCAAACAATTTTGATTTTCCTTAATTTTCATTACTGTAATTTGTCATGTTTGCAATGTATGCCTGGTACTTAACTCAATTGTGCAAATGTAAATTCTTAATTCAATTTATTTCCTATATAAATATCCTCCTTTTTTGTTAAAACTATTTATCCTAAGTTTTTATGTTTTGGAGTTTTAAAAATTTCCTCCAGTTTATTCAGTCTCTTTAAGTACATGTACGAATTAAAATGTTTTATTACAAAAAAATAATATGGCTGAATGAAGATAATTTACCTAGCGTACCTACTTAACAGACATACTGTTTGGTTTTTATTTACTGATGGAATAGCTGAAAATTATGTTTCACCACATTTTAGCCATTTAAATTTGTGTTCCTACTTCTTGCGACACAGAGCGACTTTGCAATATCGCTGCATACACAAGGATCAGTCCGTTAATGTTACGTATTTTGTTTATTTCCGTTACGAAAATTATAAACGCTACCCAACATTCCCGAAAAAGCAGAAACAAAATGTGCGTTAAGTAATAGGAAAATGTATTGCAACTCGGTAGACTTTCAACACTTTTACTGCTGCTGTCGTCACTCCGCCGCCATCTTGTCGATATATTGAGATTTCTGTACTGCGTGACCATGGCTGTGCATGAGTTGATACGCTTCAACCAAAGTACTGTACTATGTTGTGAAATGAACATATGTGCACGAATGTATCTATGGCCACTATCCATAAAATATAAGTATTCTGTGTTTTACGTGGTTGAATGTTTGAAATATACATTTTTTTTCTCAGGCTTTCCGTTTCTAAACCCTTTAAATGTTAGTGAAAAAGATTTTAAAAAATGTATTAAAACGGCACGCATATACTAATATAGTTACAGTGAAACGATAATCAAAATAAATTAAAAAATATCTGAAATGAAAACATACACGTTACGATGATTGTACCTCAATTGATTTGCAAGTAAACATCCACCAAGGCAGCTGAATTCGTATTAGACATCGCTTTTAACTAAATTTTGCTGAAATTTGCGGGAAAACTTATAACCAACCCAAATTTTAATTTTTTTTTTTCGAATTTCGTGAGTCAACACTTTTAGGGGTCCATATGCATACTGTATCACCTTTAAGGTTCTCATTAGTGTTATCGTGTGGCAGGAAAATGTAGGAAAACCCAGTTAAGAAGTTTTTGAAGGCACAGAAAGTTTAACAATAAATAGGCCTAATTCCCATAAGCAAATTTAAGGCAATGATCCTTCATTTCTACTACTTGTATGGTAACTATTTTTAAAATCCTAAATTAGAGCAAATATAAAAAACTCTCATATTGTTTGTTTATAAGGTTTTACTGCATCGTCTTAATTTGTTTTCTTGAAAAAAAAATATTTATCTTGTTTTAGTAAGTTTTTAACTGACAAAAATTCGTACTTATATTCAACGTTATGTTTAAGTATTGAAAAACTACATAATATACAGTAAAACAAATTTTAACAATACTGGTAAACATATTGTTTGATACATGCTCTCTTTAAGGCTTAAGATAAAATTATCAAAGAAGTAGTGGAAATGAGTGATATACCTAAGTTGATGTCACGGCAGAACAGTAATGTACTCTCTTTTGTTTGATAACCGACCGTGGTGGAGCAGTGGTAAAACACTCACCTTGCATTCGGGAGGACCCAGGTTCGATAACCGGCTCCGACCATCCTGATTTCGGTTTTCCAAGGTTTTCTGAAATCACTCCAGACGAATGCTGGGATGGTGCCTTAACAAAGACTGTGGCAGACTCCTTTCTCCTTCAATCCATGTTTAACTATCAAGGCTTTGTGCTGTTAGAGGACACATTAAAACATCCAAATAAAAAAATAACACCTCCTCTTCGACTTTAAATGTATTCTTTGCAGATAACAAATTTGACAAAAAAATTTCATTTTCGGTTCCCATACGACATTGCTTTTGAATGATTAATTTCATAATCATCAACTACTACAACCACATTTTTGTCTTCAATCAGATGCTATTAAAATGGAAGAAATCTTTCGTTTTGTCAGCAGTACTGTAGCTATAACGATTAAAATATATGTATGTGATAATTATTTCTTAATGAAGTGCCCATTACAATTCATGCAGTGAATTAATATCAATGGAGTATGTGAATTGTTTCTTATTTTAAAGTAATAGAAAACTTCATTAATTACATATTTTGAAGCGTGATGCTATACAAATTGTAATATCAACTAGAATAATAAAGAATGTAATATTTTAAAGCTGAAAATTCTGAAGTAGTTTACCTCCCCAATTTCGTAATGTGGCTGCGATCTGGCAACAGCATGCGCCATAAGCTCTGTACTACAATCTGAGGTTGGAATGCTCTGTAGGCTAGGTACATTTGAGATGTCCCAGCTATATAAGCCAGACACACAGCCAGGTACCTACAGATGTGCACACACAAAAGTAAGTGAAACACAGTTTAGTGCAGAAGCTTGACTGCAATTCATGTTTTGTTGGCGGTCCCGGCCAGCTGTATGTTACATACCTGTCTCATTCTCTTCTATCGGTACGTACCCATTTAGAAAAACCAGTCTTGAGTATCTGGTATTTGAAATTGTGCACCTATTTACTCTTTGTGAGATGTAGTGTATATAACAGTTTTCATGTGAAAACAAGGTGAAATTCAGTGGCTTATATCGCAGACCATTTATTATTTGGATTACATATTTGTTATGTCTGTGGTTAATGTTGCGGACATCAATTTTTATGTGTAGTAGGACTACTGGAACTGGCTAGTGCATGCCTACTTTAACAAATGTCTGATGTGGCCAGCACATGAATAAAGAATGAGGGAAAAGTATTTTTCTATGTGATTATGGTTCTGCATAGTAACGTGAAACAGTGTGTTGGCAGAGCTGTGTGTAAGCAGCAACAGTGAAGGAATATGGTAGTGTGAGAAGCCACAGTGTAGCAGGAGAGCATATAGTGAAATTGTGTTTGCAGCCCATCACCTCGAGTGTGGCGTACATTCTGGGGGAGATAGTGCCCAGCAAGCTGGATGCAGCTCAGCCGCTCGTCAGGGTGTTCATGCACTATGGTCAGGTTGTGCCGCTCATACGCGAGCTGGCCAAATGGGAGATCTCCAAAGTGACGTAAGTGCTATGCTGCAGTAATGTATCATATACTGTCAAACTAGCATGCCTATTGTCATCTCCCACTCTGGTAACAACACATTGTATTTAAATACACTAGACCCCCGACTTTACGAATACTCACGGTTCCTCTCATCGCATTCGTAAAATCGCTACCTTCGTAAATTCGATAGCGGCTTATTTTGCCCCCCCCCCCCCTCCAAAACAGAAAATTTTAAAATTGCATTTTTTTCTGCAAATTGTCTCTAGGCCCCGACTTCCGTAGCGTTTTGCGGGAAATTAATTAACGTAATAATGTAAACATAAATTGATATCAGTAGCCAGACGTCACACTGTTGAGCAGTAGATATGACCGACCCTTGTGCCCAAAAAATGAGAAAATCGAGATTCCCGAGTGTCTTCTCTCGAGCGAATAGCCCGACTCCCGTAGCATTTAACGGAAAAATAAAGAAAGTGATAGTTTAAATATAAATTTATATCAATAGTCCGACGTCTTACGATCAAAAGAACACCGCTAAACAATAGATATGATCGACCTTTGTCCTAAAAAAAAGAGAAAACCGAGCTGTCGAGTGCCTTCTCACGAGCGAATAGCCCGATTTGCGTAGCGTTTAATGGAAAAAAAGTAGGCATTCCTTACTAGTAAAACGCCCCTGTAAATTATTCACCAAAGAAAGAAGGAATAGGCGGATGTATTTATTCATTGCGCAGTTTTATATAACTTAACGTAAAAACTTTCCCTCTACGTTGTTGATGAATTGTATGAGAACGTAGATACTAGTAGCGTGCAGAGCGGACAGATAGCGCAACTGTACGAACGTTCACAAGATGGCTGATAGATAGCGGCACTGTAGATTATACCGACGTTGTTCCAAAAACGCCATTTTGTGACGTTCTTACCTAAAATCGTCGAGAATTACACATGTATAAGTAATTGAAAATAATCACTTTCACAGTCAGTATATGCGGTAAACATAAATTAGGAGTTTCGGGATTACGTAATACACGAATGTCTATTTATTTTCCAAGATCTACATACCCGGAGACAAATGTTTCTACACTTTGAAGATAGGTAGCGCTATTATCGTGCTCACTTGTGAAACGCACGTTTTACGACACGCAGTAACGCATTGTTTAAGCAAATTATGCGCCAAGTTAATTGTTTTAAGTACGTATGGTGTTAACGCAATAAAGAAAAATATCACGCTATTATTTATAGAGTTCGTGTAAAAAAGTAAACTCATTCGGCACGAGAGAGAGATAAGACGTCGTGAAACAGCCTAGAATGAGGCTGTACTATAGTTAAATGAGCATATGCGCATGCGCTGGACCTTTGTGTCTATAGTACGACCTCAATATAGATCCTAATACGTCGTAGTTGACGGAGACAGACCGGCCGGCTTGGCACAGGCGGCGACGCTGTCGCGCGGTTTTCAAACTGTCACTGCCACATTTTTAAACGGATTTTCGCTATTTTTGTTTTATTTTTAATATTGTGACTTACCAAGTAATAACTGCAACTCTACAACTCATATTTTAATGCCGTGAATTAGATACAGTATGTTTTATTCATTGTCAACATAATTCCTTACAATTTTTTTTGTCATATAATTTTGTTATTTTTTGAGGGTTCCTGAGATTGTATTCGTAGAATCGCTACCTTCGTTAAATCCAGGGTTCGTAAAATCGGGGGTCTAGTGTACATATTCGGGACATATTATTAAAGAACAAGATTCTGTCACTTCAGCTTGCAATTCACTTGTATTTTGTTCGCTAGGTTGGTAAGTAGAAATTTATACCTTATTGACAGAAAGTTTAATTAGGGACAAAATTATTGGTTTGGGCAGACAATATGGAGTTGGCCGTGGCATATAGGTAGGAACCATTTTGGCATTTGACTTATGTGATTTCAGGAAACCATGAAAAACCAAACTCAAGGTGGTTGGAGTGGAAATTAAACGTGCCCTCAGAAATGAAATTAAACATGTTCTCAGAAATGAGAGTCTAGGTCTAGAATAAAATTCATTTATAATAAATATCCCTATTCAGAGTAAAACATCTTTAACTCATTTATTGCTATAAATGAGAATTGTATTAATATTTTTCCTGATAATCAAAATATTAAAAAGTTAGGATATTGTCATGTAAGACTTTATAGCATAAAGTTCCTTCGCAAGCATAATTGAGAGAACATTACAATACTAGTAGTGATGGAACGATTCCATAATCTCGAATCTTAAAAAAAATAGATACTGTATCCTTGATTCCCTTCTATTCCACATGTCTTACCGTAATAAATAAAATCAAGTTATTTACCTTACGTTTTAAAATTCCTCTGGATGATCGGACGTCTCAGAGAGTGTATCTGTGCTTGTAGAATCATAGAAAACACTGTGGATAACAAATTTTTTTTTAGCAATCTAGAGGGCCCAACTTTAAAACAGACCATACAAAATACTTGTGCACAACGGTAACCAACTTCGCGTAGTGAGATGATCGGAGATGATCGAGTAAGATTGAAGTCGGTATGCACTCGAAACTATTTTCTAATGGTAGTACAAAATACATCGGGGATTCATCTGCATCGCTAACCGTTGCTCAACTAGTAAGGAAATGCCAATACGAAAAAAGCTAAATTGGCAACACTGCCACGGACCGAAAATAAATAATTTTACAGCATAGAATAGTAGGTTAGATACATACAACTAGTCAACACTAGTGCCATTTATGCTGCTAATGTGTACCTCTATGACTGTGCTCACATCTAAAAATTGGTTTACTATTTACTTTTGGTTTACGTGATCGTTGGTAATTAATCACCTTCTTGCAAATAATTTTTGGAGCTGATTTGTAAACAACAATTTGTGTTTAAATGTGTACTATGCACTGTTTTGATTCAATACGAATGTATATATATGTATATATGTATCTACATATGTGTGTATGTATGTGTGTGTATATATATATATATAATTTTAAATTTGAGATTGTACTGCACTTATATTTTGAATTGTGGCTTAACCTAAGAAGTCCCAACTTTTTTTCGTCGATTCTATCTGACGATGCTCAATCCTTCGATATCATGAGAATCAGAGGTATCAAGGAATCGAAGAATCAACTGGCACATCCCTAGTAATGTGCCAAAAGGAAAGAAAGCAATTTTTGTATTTAAAAGGGGTTTGTTTATGAACTTAAATTGCATACACATTCCTGTTATGGGTAACATTTGTCTAGTTGAGTAGAGCCCTATTATTTCATTCTTGATAGTATCAAAGAAATTTCATACTTATACAGTCATACCTCTTTAATACAAACCTGAAGGGACCAAAATTTTGGCTGTTTGTAATAATGAGGTTTGTATTAATAGGTGTTCACTAAAACCTTAAAATATTTCTAAAATTTTGGTCTCTGTCTATCACCACAAATCAAATAGTCTTTTAACCACAATGACTTACTTTTACTTGAGGACTTGATATTGCATGGTTTAATGCATAAACAAAAATTTTTATTGAACATTCAAGTAATTATTTCATTTCTTCTCCCATTCCAAGGGGAATAAAAATCATTTTGTATTAATGATAACTTTGTATTAACAGGGTTTGTATTAATGAGATTACACTGTACAAAGGAAAGTTCTTCAAAGAATGTTTGGCAACTAAGAAAAAGTACTCGATAACCAGACAGCTGTTATGACTGGGTTCTTTTGTACATTTAACATGGGGTGTTGGGGGGAGGGATGAGCGTGATAGAAGAGTTGTGAGTTTCCTCTGTTATACATATTTTTCTTAAGTGATGATAAAACAAAATCATGTTGTTTTGGTGGCTATGCTGCAGTGACGCCAACACGATATTCCGTGGCAACACGCTGGTATCAAAGATGATGGACGAGGTGATGCGGTTAGCAGGGCTGCACTACCTCCACAACACACTGCGGGCACCCATGGAGCTGGTCTTTCAGGAACGCAAGCCCTGCGAAATTGACCCAACCAGGGTCAAGGATCGCACCACCATAGAGACCAATCTCGCCAACCTCAAGGTACCCATCGTGATTGAGCTTTGGCTTTCGCATGTTTAGTACGTTGAGTAGTGATGTTTCTGGCGAATTAAATTCTGGTGTAGACATCATGTAACCACACAATACTGACTAATGTTAGGTTGGGTGAAAGGGTTAAGAGAGAAGTTTGTATGGTATTGTGAAGTGTTCAGCCATTTGCCCCTACTTTATTTAAATTTGTATAAAATATTTTTTTTATATGTTTATTTAAATCTTTACTTACAGGCTATGTGCCTTACTTAGTATTGGTTCGTAAGGTGTTCGGGATGATAAAAACAGGATTCAGTAAGTTAGTAATTGGGGAAATGAGTAATTTAAATTCAGTTTAAAAAATTTTAATGTGAAATACAGTTGGGCATTTTAACGTATAGTCTTATGTTGAGTTTCCTGGCTTGTTTGGTTTCAAATTGACCACAGTAGAATTTTATTTAATTTTGTTGATACAGTAAAACCTCTATTTAACAAAACTCAAGGGACCAAAAAATGACATGTTTGTTGTAAGGGGGTTTGTTAAATAGAGGTTTTATTCAACTGATTTCTACTCGACATAGAATTTCACGTGAACTACAAAACTTTGGTCGACAACTCACAGTATATCCTGGGAATTATAGAAGCAACCAAAAAAAAAGATAATATTGC
>PNEQ01005721.1:0-10411 GCA_003012365.1 Medauroidea extradentata
AGCAGACATCGATACCACCCCGCCTCCTCCCTCTAGACAGCTCGGCTATAGGGACTACATAGTACCAAAGTTTATCACCACTGCTGTTCCAATACGCTGAGCGCTGTTGTCGCTTGGATGGGAGAGCAACATAGATCCTGCTTCCAACAGCGCCTAGAGGCGAGTGTGAGAGATTCTGAAGCGCGGTGGCTAATATAGCAAGTTCACGCGTTCTGTGACGTGTTCCACGTGTTCGTGGAAGGTATGCGAGTCGCTTTTGACCTATCAAATTGAAATTACTGACATGTCGATCTGACAGCGCACTGGAACAGCCTTAAATGAAGATTGCTTAGTGTTTGTCATTGGAAATGGTCTAAAGCTTGTGTTACGTAGCAAGTGCTTGAATTCCATTAAAATTATCGATGTGCATAAGCAGTTTATGTGCCCTACATTCTGGAAACTTGTTGAAATGTACACTGATAAACTTCACAACTGTGAGAAAATTAATTTTTGTCCTCTGTGTAACTCGGAAGCCATGAGACTTTGGTTTTATGATAACCCATGGTACATGTAAATATACATGTTGAACGAGAGAGTCTTTGCTGTACAGAAGTTAATACTGAATGTAATATTAAAAGTGTCAATATATCCATGTAATGTATTGTAAATAAATAGTATTTAAATGGTATTAGAAAAATATTGTTGTCTTCATGTTTGCCTTTTAATACGAAACTGTCAAGTAATAAAATCTATAACCAGAACATTAAAATAATATAAGTGGTGTAAAAAGCAAAATGTAGCTAATGTTTGTCATTTATACTTATGCTCTCAACAGAGGTTCATATCTAATAAACAGCCACTCACTACCAAATTAAAAAAAGTTGCCAATTCAGTAAAAATATATTCATCCCCTCTCAAAAAAAAAAAAAAAAGGAATGTTCCATCACAGGATGGAGAAAAGAATATTGCATAGAGTGACTACACAATAGACTATTGGTGAATTAGAATCGTATACGTAGCAAGCTAGCCGTCTGTGAGTCGGCGCGAGTGAGCCCAGCCAGCAGTTATCTCGAACCCTACACCTCTGGCTGTCAAGGAAGGTGTCAAGAAGGGGGGAGGGAGGGTGAAGCAGGACGAGATGCTGAGACTCACGCTCACATCCAGCTTCTATCTTGCTAACAATTCAACATGGACAATATAAAAACATATAACTTTGTGTCTTTACAGGCCTATATTTTGCAAATGCATGCTTCAATTTGAAAAAACAAACACAGTTGAATTTCTTTTTAAATTATGAACAAGCAGCATGTATTTTTTTCCGATATTTTTCACGGAGGCTTATACTAATAAGGTCCTGGGGGAAAAGTCATGTTTAATGCTGTGTAAAAAAATTTAAACATTCATTTATTTACAAAAAATAATATGGTACATACAAGTAAAACACTTATTTCATAATATCTTTATCATTGATCCAACAATTTTCTCGATCACTGTGTCCAACCCAACGTACATACACTTAACTTTTACGTTGTTTTAGTAGCTTCCCGACCGAATACACATCAGGGAACTTCGTACGCTGTATTTCTTCTGTATAGAAACATCCAATAATAGGCTCACAGTGTCGATCTTCTAAATAATACATCCCCGGGTACGAATGCGGTCTGTGCAAACTACTGTATAATTCAGCCGTCTGGTTGTGAAAGTAGGCCTTATGATACACTTCACGTTGCTTTGAGATTCGAACCAAGTCTCCAATAGGTGCTTTAGGCTTGCAAGAATCCTTCCCATCCGCGTATACAGAACGAAGCAAGACATTGTCCTTAACATCTTTAGGCTTCATGTGCGTTGTGGAGTGAACCGTACTGTTATACTCACGAACAAGTTTCGGTAGTAACTCCAGCTATTTGTATTTTCTGTTAACCGTGAAATGCTTCCAAAGTTTAGTTTTTAGAATTTTATGAAAGCGTTCAACGATGCTTGCTTTTGAGTCCAGAGTAAGTAGAATAGTGACTTATATTATACTTTTTCATCAGTGTGCGGAAACTTGCGTTAAAATATTACAGTCCATCATCTGTATGGAGGTTATTCCGAATTCGTCCGATGGGGAGAATAACTTGCCATACCTTTTGAAACTTCGCCTGCCATCTTGTTTTTTAGTGGTATAGCCCAGGTATACGTTGAAAATGTGTTGATGACAGTCGAAATGTATTGATTACCTTTATTCTCATGAGAAAAATATTGCATTTCTATTAGGTCTGACTGGAACATATTGTCCAGTCCTTTCATTACGTAGTTTCTTCTAGGATAGTTTTTTCTAGCTGATTTATGAAGTTCATTGGAAACAGCATAATTGGTCATTTTACCATGTAGACAACCTCGGTCAATTCCTCAATTATGGAAATTATCTCGGTGTATGATCGGTTGCCTGCTGCTTGCGAAGCCAGGCGAATTCTCAAACTATCAACGAACTAGTTCGGATTGTCCCAGATAACATAGTCGACTTTATTTCTGGATACAAGTTTCTGAGTTAAACCTCTACAGACAGACGTGCTTAACTTAGGAAATAGTCCAGATATAATGGTGAATTTTTCGTGCGATGTATTTTTAAATCTTGCTGTTGCAGGATTATTGTTGGCGTAATAAGCATGACTGTACCGCAGCAACAGACGATACCTGCACAGTTCTGGTTCGGTATAATGCCCTGGTCGTCTGCCAAACAAAAGTTCACATAGTCCCTGTGTGATTATTTAACTGTACAATTGCCGAGTTGTTGTATATCTCCGGCCAAAAACGGTTATTCTTTATTTCCGAGAAACCATTTACCATCATGGTCCTGTAGACCGTATACTGGGTTGTTGTTCCGGTCAGTAAACGAAGCGATGTAGTGGTTAAGAATCGAGCTGGCTTCAGACCCCTTTTTCGCACTAGTTTTGGAACTCGCTTGTGCAACAGTTCAGTCAAAAGCGTATCATCTTTGTCCGAATAATCGTCTCGGTCAGGTGTAACTCTTTTACTTTTACGATTCGGGGGTTGTTCTTCCTCTTTGATTTCCTGTTTGATTTCTACTGTAGGTGAAGTATCTTTGCGAGGACGTGACGCAAGTTTGTCGAGACGACTGGTGGTTGGTTGGAAGGCTTCTTCTCTTCTAACCTTGAGAGCTAATCTGTTGTTTTTAGCTAGTAAATATTTTGTGTGTACTGCTTCTGTTGCTCGCTGGAGATCACTCGTTAAGGCAGCCCCCATCTTCCATTGTTAACTGAGTTGAAATTTAATTTATACATTTATTGAAAAAGAAAATTTATTTATCCGTGATTTGCAGAAATAGCTTTCTCAATTTTATTGAATCGGTCAGAACACATGTCATGTATCTTCTTGCTGTGTCTCACAAGGTCTGTTTTCGTAGCCAGTTTCGAAATAAGCGTGTTTTACAAGGGTCGTATTTCATCAATATGTCTTTGTGCATTAGAAACAGTAATTAAATCTCATAGTCAAACTTCTACACCCTCTAGATGTTGGTTAATAGCAATCAGGTTGTCCAGCAGTTTATTCTTAACACACTCAATCTTTTGTCTGATGAGTGACAAGTCTCTGCGAATTCTAGTGATACGTGCTTCTGTCTACACATTTTCAGAACCTTTACCACTTCCAAACTTGGAAACAGTACCATGACTCATGGTCGGCAACATATGAAAAACTGATCGAAACCTCTTCCGTACAGTCCCTTATGTAGGTCACAGTCTTTCACCAACACTAGAAATCCAAACTTATCTTTCCAGCACAAATACACATGTCTTTGAATTCAGCAAAAGCCATGTCTGTGTTAACATGATCATACACATGACATAAATTTAGGTCATCCATACAAAACAAGACCAACAAATTTGCATTGTCGCGTATCAATTGTTTGGTTGTGCGTGAGTACGTCTGACACAGATACAAGCAGTCAACACTTACATGACGTCCCATGTAAAAGTACTCTTGAATGCAAGTCTGTTTCTCGCAAGCAACAACGTCGAATACATACACAAGAGGTCAGCTTAGCTTTGCTCGGTGGCACAACTTATTGATTGTCACTGTGGAAAATTACCAATTCTTTCTGTAGCCTGTAAAACACGAACCAGTCATTGGTAGTTTGGCTGCTGGAGCGATTTTGAGTATATAGTAAAATTTTCAAATCAAAGTCCATTCAGTTCTTTGAGTAAACTAAGAAGTACACAGGTTTTGCCTGCCTCACTTGGCCACGCTATAATCGGTCTGATCTTGTTAGACAACAGGACACCATGTCATGGTTCATGGGTTGTTTCATCTGTATCTGTTACATGCATAGGAAGAGTAGCTTTCTGTTTGGTTATCTCTGTGATACTGAATCAAAAATGTATAAAAGAAGGTTATTTATACTTTTGTAGCTCAGTTTACTCCTATGTCTCTTAGAGTGAAAACAGAAAAATCAGGTCATGGTAACTCTCTTATCAATAGTCTACCAGTTAGCTACATATTCCCGGATACAAATTTTGTGGGTCAGGGTCAAAGTTAAAGAAGAGGTTAACACGTGGTGACAGTGGTATCAACGCACTTGATGAATCTTGCAAGTAGCATGATGTAGCCTACGACCAACACAAAGATTTAGAATCTTGGTACAAGGCAGATAAGTTCCTAGCATACAGGGCTGACGAAATACGCAAAGTGCCAGGCACGGGTATAAGAGAAAAAATAGCAGCCTGGGGTGTCTCCAACTTAATGAAAGCAAAGGTTAAATTAAGTATGGGTTTGTATCTGGTCAAAACCAAAAAAATTATGTAAAACAAATACCAAGAGAAAAAGTCGCATGACAAGAAAAAAATGGGGTACGAAAACTGAAGGCTTCCTTCCTGCGCTAATTCCGGCTATAGGAGCCCTGGCCGGTATTGCGGGTGCAGTAACGAACGTTGTAAGTGCAGCAAAGAAAGCTTCTATTACTGTAAACAGCTAGACGAAAACACTAGTCACAACAGTAAACTAGAAGCAATAGCTATGGGTAAAAAAACGGACTAAGTTTGTTCATTCATCGTCCCTACCGCGGCGGAGGTGCAGGAAAGAAGAAGAAGAAAATGAAAAGCGTCGCGCGAAAAGATCTTTAGGTCCCTGCGTAGAAGATCACTCACGAACATTGACATAGAATATTACGCACGCAAACTAAAAATTGCAAAGTTGGGGGGAGTGTATATGCATAATAAACTACTTTCAAAACCCAATCAAAACAAATGTGGTATAATTAACCAGGATACTTCAGATGGCCCCGGCACACTGGGTAGCTTACAACAAGTGTGGGAGAAGAGCTGAATATTATGACTGTTTTGGCAATTTGCAGCCACTGCCCTAACTGTGAAAGTACCTTAAAAACTTTTTACTAACGTACAGCTATGAAACAGAGCACTCAACCAACTCGTGGAACTGTGGTTATTTGTGTCTTCCATGTCTATCAAATAAAGTAATGTAAAGCAAATTTAGCTTCATACAAAAATATAATAAAATGGTTAGCACGTCTAGTACTTTTCGTCAGTATGTCTGTGTCAGTCATAATGAGTGGTAATACTTCTGAACTGAGAGCTACATTTTACCCTTCTTTGGAACTAGAAGAAGGTGACTGGATCATCGGTTTCGTTGATTTGAAAACTTACAATTCAGTGTCTAATATTGAACAAAATAAAAATATTTTTTTCATTATGTGCTGAAAGGAATAACTGAAATGAGGGAAATCAACATTCCTACCGGAGCTTACGAATTAGGAGACATAGCTAATTTCATCAAGAAATCTCTACCGGCAGACGTAGCTTTCGAACTAGGCGGAAATCCAAACACCTTGAAGGCGGAAATATTCTGCAGTGAAAATATAGACTATACAAAACAGGATACTATTTGCACTGTGTTTGGGTTCGAACCCAGAATATACAAAGCAGAACAAACATACGTGTCCTCACAACACATCAACAATATGACAGCAAATGTGATACGCATAAATTGCAATTTGACAGGTAGCAGCTATGTGAACGGAAAGCCTAGCAGCTCGATATATGAGTTTTCACCTGTCATTGGACCTGGATATAAAATTTTGGAAGTACCTCAAAGTATCATTTATATTCCGGTCGTTGCAAAGAGTGTTCAAGAAGTTACTGTGTCAGTGGTTGACCAAAATTACAAACTAATAAATTTCAGAAACGAAGAAATCACTCTAAGACTACATTTGAATAGTTGGGCCTGAAGTTTGCAATAAAAGTTAATGTAGGTAAGCAACCCGTCGAACCTAGATCCAGTTGGTCGCGAACCGTGTGTGCGCTAACAGCTACTAACGTAAAGTTTCTCTCTGCGCAATGCTACAAAGTGAATCGCTATGGCAGACGACATTCTCGACGTAGCACTACAAATGGAATTTGACGACCAAATTGAAAAACAAGAATTCCATTGTTATCAGCCATATTTGGCAGGCCCGATTGTGCCTGGGACAGAAGTTTGCATACCAATACAACGCCAGGATATCTACATTCTTCCTTGCCAATCATTTTTGCGTGTACGTGGCACGCTTACCAAGGCTGACGGGACTCACCCTACTACCACAAATTTTGTTCGCAGTGGTATACTTCACCTATTTGAATGTAATATTTACGAGTTAAACGGTGTGGCTATATAAATGAGGGATCTTGGCATAACAGCCACAATAAAAACTACCTCTCACACCCAACAACCATGCTTCAGTCGAAATGGCTGGTTAGGGTCTAGGTGATAACTATAAGGTGCCTATATACAAAAATGAAAAATTCGAAGTTTGCATTCCGCTCTCCATGATGCTCTGATTCGCAGAGGACTATAAGAAAATTATTATAGAGGCAAGACAAGAACTGGTCCAGAAGTTGGCTACATTCCACATTGATGCAGTATTAGGAGTTGGTGACATTCCAGACCCAGCTGCAGTGACAGTAACAGCTTTAGACTGGTTTGTCCTACACGTTAAGCCCAGCACACGCGAGCGGGTCAGGCACCTTAATTACGTCAAGAAAGAAAAAGTTATCGATATTGCATTTAGAAGCTGGAATCTTGTCACATGTCCCTCTTTAGCCACAAACAGACGTAATCACAGGGCCGTAAAAACTTCATCGAGCACTGACAAACGACGTTACATCATACTCACACTTCAGAGGGACAAACACCATCACATTAACGCCGATAAATCAACTTTCGACCATTGTAAGGTTGAAAACGTAAAAATATTTTTGAACAGCAAACGTTACCCATATGTTGACTTGAACGCATCGTTTGACCAGGAAGGATACATGCTTCCATAATATTTGTGTTCACAGTTTCAAATAGCTTACTACGAGCGAGAATCATGTCTGGTACTGCCACCGCAAAAATATCGAGATATGACACCTTTGTTAGTTTTTGACACATCAAAACAAAACGAGCGAGTTTAAAACAGTACGGTTGATTGCAGAATTGAAATTATACACAAGGAAAACATTCCACAAAAACACGGCTGCTTACTGCCTTACTATACATGATAGAATAGTGAACTACGACTGTTTCTCGAGCTTAGTAAAAATAGTCAACTAGGAACATATAAATACTTAGTGTTCAAAGAATGGAACTACAGTTGCTGAGATAATGTGCTGTAATATGCAAGGTTTCCAGAGCCTAAATGGTTTCGTGCTTAAAGAAATCGGAGTGACTTACGAAGATGATGGTGGGATCCAAACCCAAACCTTCCGTCCCCCATACCCAGAGGTGCCAAATACTACGGATTATCCGTAGTTTATACGAATTACGATGGTTTACTACGGAAGTATGGATTCTGTTGATAAACTACAGATTTGTTAGCTTCCGCCCGACTGTAAATGAACAGGCATGTTCCATTGTGTATGCATGTATTTCGATTCGTAACTCTGTGGATCGTATGACGTGCTGTTTCTTTTCCCATGCTCTAGGCACACACACATTGTTTTGTTTCTCACTTTTTTTAGGTTTGCCAAAACCTTATTTTGGTGACGGTAGCGTATTTACAAACTAGTGTGTTTACATTTTGCACGGCACGCATCGGAAGGTTCTCGTATGTCGTATGTATCTCATACAATCAATTATTCATATTACTTCCGACTTATCGATTAGTTGTTGATGTTGACTCATGCTGTTGAATCGAGTCGTGCGTAATTATGGTTTCTTCTTCCACTGATTGGCCATATTGGAAACTTATCCATGTTGCCGTATTTTAACGAATGTATATTGATGTGAATGTGTAAATTCGAGTATGAGTTTGAAAGAGAATAGTGTTGATAAATCTCGTTCAGAATATTCACTGTTGTGGACAAGTTTTATTGCTTCAAATGTATCTCAACAACACATGTTTTGTGAATCATGCAGTTATGACTTCAGTGTAAACACGGTGGCAAAGATGCTGCAGTCGATACATAGTTAGGTAAAAACATGTCAAGCATTTTCGAAGATAGAAATTTCAAGGATAAAATATATTATAATTAAGTGATGCTGTAGATCCAACAACAAATGCAGAAGTTACCGACCAACAGGTAATGTGATTGTGTATATGCCTACACATTTAAAGGCAGCGCTAGAACTGCCGTAAGAAATAACTGTAAAAATTGAACACACACTTTTGAGTGATGCATGCTATAACATACCGTACCGTTGCTTAGCTGCCGTAAGAGGGATGGAAACCTGTCAATTTCTTACGGTGCTGTTACGTTTATTTCTATACGGCTTCTTTATGGTCAATGTAGATATTACGTTCACTATGGAAAAATACTGAAAAATACGAATTTTTTTGCAAAATTACTACTGAAAGCTTTGGTAAATGGTTGGTACCTCTGCGTACCCGTGGAAACTCCTGGACAAGAAGAGTAAACAATTAAACATCTGGCTTACGAAACACTTTCACGTACTTGACTAGAATGATGGTGAAATATCGTATGAGAAAGCTTCGGATGAAATCGCCGCGCTACTGAATAAAGACATCAGGACTGTATACGTAGCGGGATTAGAACAGAAAATGAATTTATGCAAATTTTATATAAAAATACTTTGCAATAGTAGACGTGCAGGAGAAATACGGATGTCTGTCACTGCGAAAACTATCTAGCAAGTTTGATTGTGAATTTGTAAATGCAGCAAATAATTCACAGTTATTGTACGAATGGAGTTGTAACTCTACACTAAACGGATAAATACAGTCTGTACATATTATTGCACAAGATGGCGGAAGAAAATAGTACCAACTGTATCTTTATAGTAATAACATCATCCACTGTTTCCCACCCAGAACAAATTTCTTACTCAAACCCAGGTCATCCAGACTCAGAAGATGCTACGTGTCAGTGCAGATGCATGGGACATATTAGCTGCTGGATTGATCACATTTTATGGGGCTTTGCACAATCGCAGGAATAATGTCATCAGCACTGGAGTATATAAATATCCAGAAATTGGCAAATATTCAGTTGAAGTCAGAAAGTCGAGCGAACAGGATGACATCATTTCAACCGTTAAATACATAACGTGTCAGTCCTGGAGATGGATGCATCTTGTATTCATTCTGAGGCTCTGGTTTTCTGCATACGTACGAGGAAGAGTGTGACGGAAATGAACATTGGTTATTTTCTCTGTTTTCAACATCATACGAACGGACTCAACAACAAACTACGTGCTGTACGCCAGGAAACTGTGTGGTACACTACATGAGATGTGATATGTCACTTCAAACTACTGTGAATCAAGTGATCCAATTTGCTGCAAATCAAGAAAAAACACCATATATCAACCACCAGCCTTCGCAAGCACAGAGATACACGCTCCGGACTGTGTGGTCAAATCATGTGGAGAACATCCATCAATAGATTATTTGCCTCAATCCTTGTGTGAAGCTTCTACCCAGACCTGCAATCGCAGAATACCGTATCAGCGTTGTGTCACTACCTGCTCTACTAGGCTGAAAGAAGAGTGCACAAATCGAACAGCAAACCCTGACCACCTAAGCTGCTATGCCCCACATGATCAGATGCCAATGTTCCAGATGCAGTGACCAAAAAAATATCATGTTTGCAAAGCCAACTAGAACTTCAAAGACTAGTAATTTATGTGTATGAATTAATGCTGAAATATATTACTGGTGTATAGAATGTTTTGTTAAAATTTGTATATTGTGATGGATTTATCACAGAATGATTATAGGTACAATTTATGTATTAATATCTTTGCATTATTTTGTTTTTATCTTGGACTGTTTATAAAATAACAGATGAATGTGTTAACCAATGGTGTTAACTTATGTAATGGAAGAAGAAATGGAATATTTGAAGGATTTGGATTATAAAGACAGCATGTACAGAAATGTTGAATACATAGCTAAATTTTAAAAACTGTAAATGATTTTTGTGAAGATTTTGAAGAAGAA
>PNEQ01005722.1:0-10411 GCA_003012365.1 Medauroidea extradentata
TATATATATATATATATATATATATATATATATATATATATATATATATATATATATATATACGTATACATATACATACTGTGGTGGGCAGTTAAGTTGGCTTCTGACAGCACTGGGGTGCGGGGCAGCGGAACAATAGAAGGAAGAGGAGATAAGAAAGTAACACACAGTCGAGAGGAGTGTAGTGGTTGCTAGGAAAACATACACACTCAGTTAATGCCCATAAATGGAAAAGGTGGTGATAACTCACAGTGACAATGACTAGTGATACATAGCATAGAGTAGGAAATAATAAAATTGTGAGTCAATGTTGTGATGAAGAGACAAATAGTGTCTGCTCGAGCCTCTGCCAGAGCAGCAAAGTACACGGGTGTGAGTGAAATTTAGTCAGGTATGTTGCAAGTTAACTTTGCTGTTTTTATTAACAACCGTCAAGCACAGACTGCACAAACTGCTTTGATTAACTCAAAATGTTTGTTTTGAGTACATTTAGAAAAGAAATAAATTATTCTAGTTAAATATTTAAACCCTTAAGAAGGCCACCTACCCCACGCTTCAAATATGTTGCAGTGTATTCGTAAACAGTTTTTTACTACGAAAATATTCCACGTGTGCCCGTTGTGCCCATGCACGAAAAGAAAAACTTCAGACAAGGTCGGAACCTCACTGTTATGACACCACACTCATTAAAACTCTATTTCTAAGCCCTTCAACATGGCTAAAAACAGCCTTTTCAGACTTCCGTACTTCAAAATGTACTACCCAGCTGTATGTGAAACTCAGATTGTGACCTGCACTGAACTTAGCTGCAGACTTTCCACCAATAAAATTATATGATCACGGGTTAATGTCCCATACTAAAAACCATTCAGCAGGAACCCTGTATGCTAGTTCAGAGCTCGACTCATTGAGGCAACACGGTTCCATCTTCATCCCTTTTACAACCATATTTAAGTCCTGCACTTCAATCTCCGTACCTTGAGTGCCTTCACATACACATCTTTCACACCACCACTGCACTCCTTTCAGTGTTCCCAACTGCCCTTACTGAATGCCGGCACACTTAGTGTACAACCAACCCTCACATCTGTCGCACTGCATCCCTCTATCTGCCTTCTTCCACACTCTCCCGCACCCCTTACATTTAACTCTCTTTCATGCTAACATTTACTTCCTAACATTTACTAGTACACTAACAATTACTTCCTAATATTTACTAGTACACTAACAATTACTTCACTAATTATGATAAAAGTTTTAACCTACTGATAATTACTTAGCTTAATTTGACAGACAATACCCTACAATACATAAGTCCACTTCTGAACTACACTACCACAACCGACCACGTGGCCTACAATACACTACAAATAAATCTAAGTAGACACTAATAACACTACAGCCTATAAACCAGATACTTTGAACTAAATAATAACTTAATACTGAAAGCTAGATGACTTTCTCATAGCTAAAAATACTTAACATGCAGCGTCTCTATAGCTACTAAAATCAGGAATATCAACAAGTTCTTCTGTATCCACCGCCGTGGGGGGGTTCTGTTTTTTGGATCCTTTGTCGGGAATTCAGCACATTACGCATTTGTGATCTTCTGGAAGTTTCTTGAGTTTAATAGAATTTTCTGTTAATGGATATTGGTACCAATTATTGACTCGTTCCTTTTTCTAAGTCATCAGTCTTTTTTTGTAAACTGGCTCTAGCTGCTAACCTTTTTACAGTTGCTCCCACACCATCACACATTTTTTCCATGACTAGTAGCAAATAAACACCATTCAGCTGTAAGTTTGTAATCATCCTAATGATAATGTAAGTTTATAAAGTTTTCGTAATTTTTGTACTGAGCATAGCTACCATAACTGCAGTAAACTTGTTCAATGTGCAGTAGTTCCGACCGGACGTGTTGCAACATTGTTTTTTGAAAGGTAAAAAATTGTTGTAGTATCATTATATTCACTATAGAACAGTGTTAAGCTTGCCAGGATAAGCACCACTGACGCAGCAGAAGATCGGAGTAAGACAGGAGACCTATGTCCATTTCTCAATACCTCAGTACATGTCTGTGAGGACGGACGTGTTGTAACCCAATGCTTAAAATTTTGTTTTAAGACCAATATATGGTAAATAACAAGAGTAGCTACTCATCGCATAGGGACTAAACTATTGGTTTTACAGGTAGTTTCTTAATCAAAAATGTATCTACAGTGTTGAAAATGAGTCATACGTAAAGAAAATTGGGTCATTCTGTGTCAAATCAACACATCCATTACACCTCACCATCTCAGATTTTGATGAAATTTTGCATAGAGGTGGCATTCATACAGAATAAGAAGAATATTAAATTTGAGAGTGATATGTCGATACATTTTGAAATTATCACTAAGTTAATTTTAGAAAAAACACTCAAAATCACACTCCAGGCATAAATATAAATGACCATAACTCCTCTCCAAATTAAGCTACAAAGGTCTATGAGGTGTCATTTTACAGCATTTTCTATGGCCTTTTATATGATATGCAACACAATAACGTTTAAGGAAAAAAATATTTTAATTTTTAGTAAATTTTAAATTATGAAAAAAGTGCACTTTTTAAATTTTTCAAAAAATTCTGTATTACTGTTTGTACTAACATACAACTATCTACACAGTTTAAAAGTGGAGAGTAAATGGGTTCATAGTAAAAAAAATTAACATTTCCAATTGTTCTTAGTTTTATATTATGTACCATATTGTGAGTGTTTCCAACCATCCAGATAGAGCTAGAAAATTCCCCTTGCAATGCCTTGGGATTCTCATGGCTTTGGATTCCCCTTAGTTTTACTTTGGGATTCCCCTAGTTCCAATTTCTTTTTCTTTGCTTCAATGGGATTCCCATAGTTCTCGAATCTTCGTAGCATTACTTTCGGAATCCCGTAGCTCTGATTCCTCTTGCATGATTCCCCTAGCCCTTTCAGTACAGTGATTTTGGCTAGTGTTCTGACGTACTGCAGCAGTGTAATTTCATAGTTATTGAGTACTTAAGTGTAAGTGTACGTGCTTTGCATATCTAAAAAAATTAACATGAATTGAATTATTAGTAAAGTTTTATACCTGCTGAATTGAAAACTGCAATACTTGTTTTTGAAACAGGTAATGTGTTTGAACTTAAGTTATTAATAATTAAAGAAAAGGTGGGCAACAGTAAGAAATGGACCACAGTGAACCATTCTTAAAGCTCAAGTTTTTACATACATTAAACAAAAACAATCACAATATTAGAGACAAAAAAAATTAAGGAATGTGACTAGTTGGATGTGCAGTTTGTTTCCTGAATTGCCATAAGGGGGGAAATATGGTATAGCTGTAGAATAGAAATCTCAAAATTATATAATGAAAATACAGATGGTTCTACTCGCCAGGCTAAGGACTCAAATTTAGATTCTGATAAATATCCCAGTTATTCTGTAACATCACAGGTGATTGTTCCATTAAATATTTCACTGCAAGAGCTAGGAGAACCCCCTTTAGATAGGAAAAAATTAAAATCAAAAAGTTATGCAACCAAAAAAGTGAAAAATATTGACTCCACAATCAAAAGGAAACTTTTTGAGTTGACAGAGGGTTCTTCTGAAGACGATGGTGAAGATTTAGATGAATCATCAGTTCTGCAAAACCTTAAAGCCAATTTTTTGAGTATTACTAGTAAGAGCAAAAATTTAATGATATTAACCTGTTTACCACCAAATTGGGGAGTACGAAAAATAATGCGAGAATTTAGGACGCCTAACTACATGGTACAACAATCCAAAAAACTCCTGGCTGGAAAAGGAATGTTGCAAAGCCCTAACCCTAAACCAGGCAAAACCCTTTCTGAAGCAGTAGTTGATACTGTGCATTTATTTTATGAAAATGATGAAGTCAGTAGAGCGATGCCTGGTGTTAAAGACTGTGTAACAGTTACTGAAGCAAATAAAAATAAAACTAAAAGTTTCAAAAATACTTATTTTGAGCAATCTGAAAGAGGGTTACTCATTATTCAAGGAGAAATTACCACACATCAAAATAGCTTCGTCCAAAGCATTGTATTTTAGTAGGTTCTAGTGGAACACACGCTGTGTATGTACAATACATCAAAATGTGAAACTGATGATTGAAAATTCAAAATTAGATGATTTAACAAATGGAGAATTAAAAACCTACAAAGATTGCTTACGGAAAATGTTATGCAATCCATCAACAATAGATTGCAATATTGGAAATTGTACATTGTCCTGGTAATGCAGCAATACGGACCATTCTTGAGAAGTCATTTGAAGAGCACCTGATACAAAAAATTACATTTCGGCAAGGATTTCAGTTGACAGCTGCAATTTAGAGATGCTGCAGAAATCATCAGCAGATTTCATAGATTTACTCTGCAACAAGCTGTCTCTCTTAGTCCGCCATGACTTTATTGCAAAACAACAGACCTCTTTCATGAATCACATAAAGGAAAATTTAAAAGAATCTGAATTTGCTATCACTCTCAACTTCTCAGAAAACTACAGTATGGTCGTACAAGATAAAGCTCAAACTTACCACTGGACCAAGGGTCACGCTACAGTTCACCCGTTTGTGATATATTATAAAGGAGTAAAAAAGAATTGATCATTTGAACTACGTTGTAATTTCTGACTGCCTAGAACACAATACTGTTGCTGTTTACACTTTCCAAAGGAAATTGGTTTGAGTTTTTGATGACAAAATTTAAATAAGTTCCTCAAAAGTTATTCTACTTTTCCAATGGGTCTGCTGCCCAATATAAAAATAAGAAAAATTTCATCAATTTGTGTTTTCATAAGCAAGACTTCAACATATCAGCTGAATGGCATTTTTCAGCTACAACTCATGGTAAACGGCCTTGTGATGGAGTTGGAGACACCGTTAAGAGATTGGCAGCTAGAGCTAGCTTACAACTGCCATACACGATAACCAAATTATGACCCCTCTCCAGCTTTATAAATGGGCAGTAGAAAATATCTCTGCAATAAATTTTACATTTACTACTCAAGAGGATTACATAGTCAAATATTTTTGAAAGAGCGTTTCAATCAAGCAATTTCCATCCAAGGAACACAACAATATCATGCCCTCATACCTGTCGACTCAAGCACATCAAAAATTTCTGTGAAAACACTTTCTGAAGCTACACATTCTTCACTTGTGACCATAACAAATCACCAGACAAACTCCAAATAGGAAACGTAAATGGATACACTACAGTTGTATATGACAAAGTGGTGGCTAGCATATGTCATGGAGAAGAATGAAGAAATTGATGAAGTGAAAGTAACATTTCTTCACCCTGCTGGACCATCACCATCCTTTACTTATCCAGGGAAACCAGACGTATTATGGATTCCACTCACAGATGTTTTATGTTTAGTAAACCCTGTGACTCCAACTGGAAGAATTTATGTGCTATCTGAAAATGACTATCTGAAAACAAATGAGGCCTTATTCAAGCACTTAAATTGAACATCGCAATGTCAAATATGTAAGTGCTATTATTTTTACTTCAATTTTGTTAATATTTAAAACTATTGTGTAGGGAAATTTTGTTATACTTTAAGTTCCTAGTAAAAGTGAATTTATTGTCAAATTGTTTGGTTTAAGATAGTGTATAGCGGCATATGAAATGATTTTTATATAACCACAAGATTTTACTGTATTATGTTATGCTATCATTTGGTACTAGTATAAGCCTAACCTTTGGTTAGACATTTTTAGGACTTAATTTTCAATTTTTTAACTATAAACCCATTAACTCTCCACTTTTAAACTTTGTAGATAGTTTTATGTTCTTACAAACAATTTTTTAGAACTTTTGGAAAAATTTTAAAAATGCACTTTTTTTATGATTTAAATTTTTAATATTTTAAAAAAGCTCCAAAAAATTGTTTTTCCTTAAACGTTTTTGTATTGCATATCACATAAAAGGCCATAGAAAATGCTGTAAAATGACACCTCATAGACCTTTGTAGCTTAATTTGGAGAGGAGTTATGGTCATTTATATTTATGCCTGGAGTGTGATTTTGAGTGTTTTTTCTAAAATTAACTTAGCGATAATCTCAAAATGGGTCGACATATCACTATAAAATTTAACATTCTTCTTATTCTATATGAATACCACCTCTATGCAAAATTTCATCAAAATATGAAATGGTGAGGTTAAATTTTAATTAAAAATGTGTCGATTTGACACGGAATGACCCAATTGCAGTTTGCTTACTTTGAAATTTTCCGTTTTCCGTCCAAATTCTAAGTCAGACTCCTGTGCTTTATGTCTTCGCCATGATGTATGTTTATGTGGAACTAGCACTCCTAGCGTAATCAATTAAAACTAGCGCTAATACATTGCGCAACTATTCTTTGGGCAGCAAATTCAGTTGTAGAAAAACAGTCACGCTTATAACATGTGTTTTCGTGACAGTAGCTGTGCGTATTCAGGGAAAATTTGACGGTTTGTAGTACAAATGACCGTTACAAGTAAGAATGCTTCACTGTGTAATAGTAGTGTATGTATTGTATGTTTTATGGACGCTTTACAATACGCAACTCTTGTGGATAGTGTGTATTAGTTTAATTTTGCTAATTGAGACACAGCGACAAATTAATTTTGCATACGTGTGTGGAGATTTATTGACCAAGGTACCGGGTCGGAAGAGGAACCAATGCACAATTTATTGTTTGTGGCGAAGAATTTGTATCCTCAATTGAGTACAGTAAGTACTAATCTTTTACTACAATAATGTATGTTGTTCAGTGTACGTTATATAATTTGTCCGGCTTCTATTGCAAATTGAACACGTTAAATAAGATTTATAATGGGCATTAAAGACATGTAACATCGATTCAACATGCATACAACGTGAATATAATGTGTATGTATTAGTGCATTAGTGCAATATGCTAAAAATACGAATTTACTTAAGTAACTATTTTTGGCATCTTAAATTGGTGGTAGAATGAGTTTTAAACTGTGTATATTATTGCGTATAAACTATTTTTATTCTTATTCGTAATATTTTGTGTACTTTTAAACGATTTCCAAGATGTGTAGATCTCTTTACCAATATATAATGTAAAGCACGTGAATTTATTGCCGGCAGCTATTTATATCAGTTATATTTAATTGAAATTAATTGTAAACAGCACATTTTGGTTATTTATTACGGTTATTGTACGTGTAATTACCCCACAATTTCTGTGTTCGTTATAGTCCGCCCCACTGTCACGTCGGTAGAAAGTCGGCTTTTCCAGTAGTCATGCACATTTTTTCTTGTCATATTTACGTAAAATCAATCGTAATTAGGGTATTTAATGTAATTAATATCATGCTTTTTACGTATTTTTAGCAGACAATTTCCCTGACCTTAATAGCCCTCCCCACTATCGAATTGGTAGAAGGTAAGCATTATTATTAATCGCGATTACTAATTACTGTTATTATTCAACGTAATAAATCGTAGTTAGTACATTTCTGCAGTTTTTTTTGTTAATTTTCACATGAGTAGTTACTCTTGATATTTACCGGAAAAAATCTCTCAAGATGCTCCAATCCATAAATATGTTACTACCTCCAGAGTTGGAACACAACTTCCCCATGTTTTAGTGAGCACCTTGTGCTTCTTGTGAACTCATAATCCGAAGCTCAACCCTTGGGATTCAATCTTTCTCACACTACTTAGTGCAATCTTGACCATATCCCATGTGGAACTGGAAAAACTGTAGATACCTACTCTTCACATGTTGGGATGGTGAAGATTCTACTTGCTGAGACTGCAGTGAAGCAGTACAAATAATACAACATACAGTGCACGATTATCCACTTCATGCATTCTATGGATCCCAGGTAGCTACACAAAGCCAGCACCGAAGTAGTTCCATGTGAAATTACATTCTCAGGTTTTGTTACTGCTCTCAGAACAAATCTATCAGGGTGGCCACTCATTGCAACAAAGAAAATTCCCTATTTTTCCCTGATTTCCCTGATAGAAAACCAAAAATTTCCCTGATTTTTGCAAGTATGAAAACAACATTTTGCATATTATTCACCATATTTTCCAATAAATGTAAATATTTTAAGTCCTTGACACTACTATCAGTGAACTTGACAAAACAATCAGCAGAAATAACTACGAACTTGACAATGGAGTATAATCATACCTACATAACGGTAATTTTTTCAATAAAAATGTTATAATGCTTTCAAAACTCCATTATATTCCTTCCTATGACTTTTGCGGAAGCTCAAATTGAACGAGACATGAAAATTCCCTGACATTTCTCAGATGAACTAAAAATTCCCTGACATTTCTCTGATATTTCCAGGTGACCACAATTTCCCTGATAATTCCAGGTTTTCCAGGTGGATGGCCACCCTGTCTATTATATTAGGTAATTTGTACTGTAGACGTGTGCAATTTTACTAAATGAGAAACTTCAAATTGTAAAAAAAATTGGCGGAATTAGGGAAAGATAATCCTTCCGTATACACTACATACAGCCTACAGCGTTACAGATGTGATTCAACAAATTTTAAGTATACAATTCTTTAAAAACAACTATTTCAAACAAATATTGGTTAAACTTCAAATAAACAAAAACCTGAGTCAAACAATTACAAAAAGATGGCGAACAAAAATGTGAAAGACATGCGCGGAACTTGTAATAAACATGTAAAACAGGATGATCCAGCTCTATTTTGCGTGGAAAACTGTTATACATGGTACCACTCAATTTGTGTAGGATTCTCCGAAAGAAGTTATGAGAAACTTCAAAGTTGCAAGCTCCCATACAAGTGCGACAAATGTAAAGTTGTGCGATCACCCTTAATTACAGGGCCTCCTTTAGGAAAGTTTTACGTTGATTCCTGAGTCCAGGTTGGGTCTTGGGTTCTCTAGAGGGTTTCTTCCTGGTTTTCCCGAAGTCTCGAGGATCTCTGATAGAGTGATAAATGGTGGAAGCCCCAGTTGACGGTGCCGGCGCATTCCCTTTCCTCTTCGGACCTCCAACTCCACTGGCCATGGAGGGGTAGGCCTGGGAGGGGAGGGGGTGGTCTGGTTCCGTTGACTGGCGGTAGGGGTGCGCGCGTCTGCAAGTCGAGCTGGCGGCCGCTCGAGCAAGAGAAACTCACTCTTGTGTCGGGCGTGGACTAGGAAGGGTCTAGGAGGGGAAGCCGTCCTCAGTGTGAAAAAAGTGGATTAACGAGTGCTGCCGGATGGTAACCAGGACTTCCTGTGGGCTCTCTGCATTGCTTGGCAATGTGGGAAATTGCAATACCGTGGGACATTGCGGTTGTGTGGTGAGTCCGCTTAAGTGACAGCGTTAACATCGAGAAATGGGTGAGTCTCCCCTGATGGTTTCTGAGCCGGCGCATTGTCGCCTTGAAGGTCCATCGAATTGGGGCAAATAGCAAACATTTAGCTTCCCTTTTTTCCTGTATGTCAAGTGGAGCCGTTAGCGAGACTGGGAGAGCCGCATAACGGCAAACAATGCTAAGGTGCCTGGAATTGCGCAGGCCGATGAGCTGGTGAAAATTTAGGCCGGTATTCCTAAACAAAAAGTTAGGGTCTACATAAGCACTACCATCTCAGGCGCCAGAAAAGCAACGACAGAGACCTTACTCGCTGAGCGTATTCCTAGACGTGTTTGCGCCGTGTCCCAAGATGGTGTCAGGTAAGTCACGGCTTATTATTCGCCGGCCCGCGCGACACTTAAAACAAATAAAGGCATGATGAGCGCTGCCGATTTACCATGGCTATAACAAGACAACGTTAAACTTTGTACTTTTGAAACGTATTATTTAGCATTTGAATTTATTTACAAAATAATTACAGTAGCAAAGAGATAAAAATCACGGATTATAACGGTCACAATTAAAATATTCAATAACTATTTCTTGTTAAAAGTTAAAACAGTAGGTAAAGTAGCCACGCGATCGCAGTGTTTCCGTTCATATTTTTATGCTGATTATGACCTGAAATGATGTATTAGCATATTATTCGGACACGTGGAATTATATTCAAAACATAATTCGCAATCACTCTTAAAATATAATATATTATTACGCCGCAACTAAATACTAAAAAGTAAGGTATTGTTACGGCAACAGTGGCACATAAATTAGGTCTCTCATCACCTCTAACGCACTAAACTGACAAGTTTTTTTTCCCCCTTTTGTCACAGGCTATTACTTGATCATACTTCAAGCAATGGCTCTGTCATTTCATTGAACACACATCTCTAGCAAAGTGAAATTAATGCTTCAGTCGAAACTTTGTTTGTATCCAGTAATTTCATTTTGAAACAGTCTCTAATAACCTGGGTGTCGACGATACGTAAAGCTCACTTACCTCACCTTTTGTTTTTT
>PNEQ01005723.1:0-10411 GCA_003012365.1 Medauroidea extradentata
ATTATTTCATTTGGCATATTTCAATTGTTTCTAATTACAATGCAAATATTGCGACTAGGACCAACGTGTACACGAAAGTTTTTGTTCCTACGTGTGGCTGTAGCACCTCGTGAAACGCCCTGTATATGTGATGTATAGTGAAGAAAGTCACAAGTAGAGCGGGAAAGCTTACCTTATGTACTCTGCGTGCATAGACTGGGTCGATACGCCAGGAAGTACACCTGCAAACATAGAAGACTTGTTATATGTTGGCTCAGTAACAAGTTATATTACTACATACGCTACCACCATGAGAAATAAATTATTCTTATATTTACTTGCGACGAACACAATTGGTTTTAAACTCAATAACGTAGCATTATTTTTTAGTTTAAAATCAGTGCTTGATACTTGTGTCGTGTATCCTTACAGCCTATTATTACGGGTTACAACTTCCAATTTCGCAAAACCTGCTAACTAGAAATATTACGTCTGTTATTGTGTTATAATGGTACACTGTGCAATACATGAACTTGACTTTGTTTCTCTCGTGTTGTGACATTATGTACTACTTATAATTTCCTGGCTGATAGTCATGTATAAAACTACTGTTGAAATATTTAAAGTTTGCCTTACATTTTATTTATGAAAGATAATTATATATATCTTGCAGTTGATAAGATCCATAAGTACTACCGCACGTCTATGTTCTAATACAACATTTGCACAATGCGATTCATGACAGCTAGTTGAATAGTTTATCTTGGTTGATCTGAACTTTTACAAAAATAACATAATAGAAGAAATTGCATGCTCGTACGCTTGTGGATTTAAACAATAACGTTAACATTCTACAAGAAAGATATGATTTTGTGAATACCTCGGGAAAAAATTATTATTAAGATCGTAAATAATGACTACTTACTTCACGTGTGTTTATTAAACACTAAGCCATAAAAAACATGATTTTCTTAATTCAGCTATGCGCAAGTAGAACATGATGTCTGACTCTCAAACGATTCGATGTGCAGTAGAGGTTAGAACGCTTGCCTCCAGCTCTCGCGATCTGGGATCTATTCCTGGTTTTTGCACGCGGGAAACGTGGTGGTCATCAGGAGGAATTACTTATGGTACTCCCATTTCTCCCGCTCTCTCACTCCGTTATTGCTCCGTACTCAACTTGTTTGACAATCACTAGCTGTCTCTCTCTAGACCACGCAGTCAAGAGCTCTCCGCTGTCTAACACTCATAACAATATGTCTCCACCACAGCTGTGTTAATTATACTACAAGTAGGAAAGATCAATGTTAACAGTTTGATACAGTGAACATTTCTGCCGCTAGATCGCTGGTATCAGTGACATGTGTGAACTGACCAATCACGGAGCTTTGCTTAACTGAGTATTAAGTTACATGAAGTGTATTATTTAAAAGGCAAAAAAATCATTTTTAAATTAAATTAAATGTCTTCTCTCTTTAACAAGCCTAGTTAAATTTAATTTTACTATGGTTTCGTGTTTAATTGGACACGTCAGTGATTTCAGAGCAACTAGCTACAGAACTGTTAGCTGTGCCGAAGTCTTCCTTAGAAAAACATGCTTTATTCACTACCAGTAGTAGAAGTAACGTAGGTCTTAGCTTAAAAATATATAAAACCTTGACAAGTGTTTGGTTGGGTTTTGTAGTTATCAATATTTTCTGTCTCGCCTGAAGTCTTTCTAACAAAAAGTAAATAATATATTTTCGTTGTTGCAGCGGGCTTATGTCATGACTATAACTGTACTTGCCCAACTGACGTGCTAGTTCATACTTCGGAGCAAACGAAGAATGTGCTTTGAGTCTCTATTATTCCATGCGAATGGTAACTAATGCAAATAATGTTTACAACTACAAAAAATCTTTTATTTGTAAAGGACGTAAATAATTATGCTATTGTTTGCCTTCATATCAGACACAATAGCTGTATGTAGTTAACTTCTTAACCTATATAGTAGGTACTTATCAAATATTGCAACACAAGAATATTGTAGTCATATATGTACTGAAATTGCTGTTTGACAACCGCCCAATTTAAGCGTAATATGTTCGAGACTAATATCCAAGCAGCAACTTGTTTAAGAGATTATATAAATGAGCAAATTCAAGTTCCTTGATAAATTTTTACTTTCCACCGAAGTCCTTATTGTCATCGCTTATTTTATACAAATAAGTTCTTGTTGTTAAAGAGAGTGCTTACCCCACATTTAATATAAGTTAACTTCCAAGCTGTCAATTAAACACTTACACAGAATCTACCAAAATCATCAATACAACTTTAACTGTAAATAAAAATTAACGAAAGGTGATAGAAGCGTGCTGTTATTTGCATAAGAAAGAATGCCACCTAAAGTGTTTATATGATTTATTTTTTCAATGTTCACATTTTTAATTTTGATGTAATTTTTTTTTTTAAATTTTACTGCTAAGACAGCCACAATGACCACTCCTCAAGAGAAGGCTCAGTGTGGCTCATGGTTTATTGAAACCAAATAGGACACACAAGTACAACGAAATACAGGACCAGATATAAGGACCCCTTCACGATACACAACACGGGAGACACATCTGAGGTTTGTGGACACAGGCAGTGAGCTGCACAGAAGATCGCTGGCCGACCACGCTCAAGTGCAGACAACACTGACATTGTGAGTGCTGAGTTTGAGCGTAGTCCTACAAATGCAATTCTTACTGCTGCAAGACAACGGATGTTACCTCGGTCAACGGCACACAAGATCTTGCACAAGCAGTTACGGCTATATTTATACAAAGTACAGTTGGTTCAGGTTATGCAACCAGATAGTGCACCCCGAGGCGCTGAATTCGCTGCTGATATATTGCAACTCATTGGCGATGACGAGAGATTCCTCAAGCAAGTTGTGTTCAGTGACGAAGCCACATTTCACGTGTCTGGTGTGTTGAACAGGCATAACGTTCGAATACCACGCAATGAGGCTTTTCTTGAGGAGTTGTCATTTGTGGGTGACTTAGCAGTTAAAGCTAAAAAAACATAAAAATTATAAATGTTAACATTGGAAAAAAAAATCGTATAAACACTTTCAAAGGTATTCTTTCACATGCAAGATACAACATGCTTTTATCACCTTTTGTTAATTGCTATTTACAGTTGAAGTAGTAGTGATAATTTGTGTATTACCTGTCAGAGTTTGTTGCAAATAACTTTTAAAAAACTATAAGTACAATGCACAGTGAAAACAAAATAGCAAGAGCAATCAGACTCAATTAGCAGTTATTATTATCACCGTACAACCTTGAACATTACTTATCATAATTTTATTATTATGCAGCATGTTGTACGTTAAGGAAAATACTCGGGATAACATGTTAAGGAGATAAATTGACTCGTGGAATATGTAGAGGAATCGCAAAAAGAATAATAATCTTAAGTAGCGTTTACAGAACTGTAGCAAGTTAAGCTTCATATGATTCGGCGACAGCTTATGTCATGGATTAAATGTTTACACACGAATAATTATTCTTACCTCCGTGCGAATAGTAAACCTTACCATCGACTAATCGAAATTATCATTGGGTCAGTCACACGGAAACACACTAATAACATAACATATAATCAGACCAGTGAAAACTACATTGAAATATATTAAACAGTCAAACATTCCCGAGATAAATAATTTCCTCTTGAAATGTCTCTTAAACCCCGTTTACACCCGCAATAACATTGAAATTTCCAAAGAGCACGTCTAATCAAAAAATTAAAAAAAAAAAAAAAAAACTAGCTTTGTAAAAATACTTGGAAAGTGCTTGTAACATCATGTTTTAAACATTGTTGCAAACAGTCTCTTTTTAACTTTGTCAATATTTACATAGAAATGTTATTAACAATTGTTATCAACATTTTGTGAGAAAAAAACATGCTATCAATAAAAGTTATGAATTTTATAAACATGTTAATAACTTTGTCACCAACGCTGTTAATTGATTGTCTGATTGAAGAGATTTTGGTCAGCACTTAACAGCGAGGTGTTCAGCGCTGGCGAGAGGCGACATTATGTGAGTATGGAGCAGCACAGGATTGGAGGGGGGGGGGATTGGAGAACCCCTAGAAAACCCGCCGACATTAATCCCACATGCGGAGACCGACCCCGTCGAAAATCGAACCCGCATCGCCTTGGTGAGACCATCACAGTTGCTAATATTATTTGGCAGTCTAGAGCAAATTACGTTGATAACAACGGAAACAAGTAATGCTGTCCGCAAACAATTATGATATCAACACAGTTATTAAAATACGCGAATACATTTTATTACTTTGTTAGTAACACTGGTGTTTTGAGAAACGTCAATAGCACATGTGCTATCAACATTGCTATAAATAGAGTACCATAGCATAACATTTTTGGTAACGTTAAAGTAACCAACGTTTAATAATGAACATAGTTGTTTGATGTGTCGTTGTTGCGTGGAGGTGGCGCTAGGTGATGCGTGGAGGTAATGGAACACACATCAGCCAGTCCCTGTGATTGCTGACTGCACGAGAGAGAGAGAGAGAGAGAGAGAGAGAGAGAGAGAGAGTTACGTCAAGTCTTCATGAGGCCCTCCCCTGACCTCGTGTACTGTTGCGGTGACGATCTCCCTCGTCTCACAACAAACACGCGACATCTGTGTCTCCAGGTTCAACATGCTGCAACAGGTTACCTCGCCTGCCTTCAGGGTTGGTTGGACATTCGGCAACGTCGCATTACTTGCTACTCTTGCCTGTTCAGTTCAACTGAGCGAGGAGTGCGGTGGATTTATGTTCTGCAAGTCCCGGGCTCGATTCACTGTCCGCGCATACTGACTGTACTGTGATTTGATCTTTGAAATAACTGTGCAGTGGGAGTCCATGATTGGATTTATTTGCTTGGACATGCTCCATTGCGATGTAGATGGCTGTCGAGTCAGTCGCTTTCGTGTTCCTGAACCCTGTGTGTCTACCTGATGACGGGAACACATTCCAGTTCTCGAAACGTCGTTAATACTGACTGTCTGGAAAACTACTGTGTTTTGTTTCGTCTCATCGTTGTGTCGTTTGTTGTATTTCTGTTCGTGTCTGATATCTACCGTGTTTTGTTTCGTCTCATCACTGTGTTGCATGTTAGCTTAGGTTTCCTTTTTTATTTTTGTTATTCCATTTATTATCTGTTTGCTCCTTGTTTTATTAGCCTCGATTCCATTTTTGGAATTTCATATTGTGTATGTATCCTGTTGACTAAAGCATACTCTGCTTATTTATGTATTTTGTCTTATTTTTAGTTTTCTTTTGACAGTCATTTATTTCGCAATGGAGTATGTCCTAGCAAATAAATCCAGCCATGCTGTGGTTCCCATATTTACTCCAAGCGAATGCAGGAATGGTTTCTGACTAGAGAGTATTTCTATACTCACTGGTTTTCGCTAAAATAACTCCGCACAGCTGGTTCCAGTGGCCTGTGTGTACGCCATGAACTTTTCGCGGAAAGAATTTTGCCGCAGTTTGTTTCAGTGACTTGCGTACACATCTGCAGTTCTGCTTCGTAGCCTGTGATTGGCTGCTCAGCTCTCACGTGACTTGGTGTTCTCCACATTCTTGAATAAAAATTAGGTATTTATGTCGCGATATCTTAGAAATTACGGTGTATATATTTTACTAAACACAACATGAACAGACAACTTTAAATTCACGTTAGTTTACTTAGTACTAAACGTGTAACAAGTCTGAAGAAACCTTGGAAAATGGTCCTCATATATTTTAAGCGATGGAAAAAAAATCGATGGCCAACAGAAAAACTTCAAACTCTGCTACTGCGTAACCATTTACACAGCATGAACAAAATAACAGAAAAACATGTCACTTTCCTAAGAACTATATATGTATTCAGTTTACTGAAATTCTTGGAAAAAATGTTTCTCAGATACATATCATGCTAAAAAGATAACATCTTCCTTCATCTAGAAAATATGAACATAGGTTGAGCGAAATAAACAAGAGTCAAGTTAACTTAGTATGAAGGCCTATGTGTACCTAGTTTATATATATATATCCACAGATGTGCCACATTATGCTAACAATAGAAAAATGGCCGCCGATTTGAAAATATGAGCACGGCAAGAATTAAGTATACAAATTAATGCCAGCTTACCGAGTAGTACATGAATATCAAGATTAATGAAATTCTTACAAATACTTCTCCAGATGTCATTTTATGAGAAAAATATAAAACTGGCTGCCGTTTTGGAACTATGAACAAAGAATGAACGAGGTACACAAAATTAAAGTCAGCTTAGTATGTAGTAGAGTGTATACCAAGTTGGATGAAATTCTAGAACGTATTCCTTTAGCTATGTTATATTATGCTAAAAAGTTAAAACATGGCCACCGTTTCGAAAATATGAATACGGCATAAAAATACACAAACTTAAGTCAGGTTATTAAGCACTATATATGTGTTTGTGTACCTAGTTTGATGTAATTCGGTCCCCGAGTTAAAAAGGTTTTAGGGAGAGACACATACTTGGACACACGCATGCACACAGGCAGGAAGGTGACTTCTTAAGTCTACTTTTTCGTTCGAAAAGTAAGCTTAAAGGCATTCAATCCCATTTATGTGTCAAATTTAATATGTAATACAATAAAATTAATTAAAATAAATTATTTTAAAGGTAAATAAATTAAAGATAATTAAATAAAAACTCTTATGGAAACAGTAATATGTCTTTAAATGTAACAGCTATAAAAATTATGATATCAGTAAAAGACTTTGCATGTAGTACGGCCAACCGTTATTCTTTTGACATTATTTGATAACAATTAGAATAAGTTTGTAATATAATTAGAATATAAAGACGACATTATGTTTAACAACGATTGTATAGAATTGACGTTAGACTCCCAAACTGTGTAGAAATATGAGGATTTCATAGTGATCCAAATTATACAAATTTATACTAAAGAACGAAAGAAACAATAATGGTCGCATTGAGTGTTTCGGCCACTATTTTAACATTTTAGATATGCACATAACAATAGTTTATTATTGATATTGTTAATCTACGTTAAATTATATTGACACGAGAAGCTATTTTAATTTCTGAATTCTTATTATTATTCCACTAAATTAATATTAAAATGTACACATCTTCTGTTTTATTTATCCACGAATTAAGTTTGTTCTAGTAATCTAACAATTATATATTTTATTGATTTTTTAAAATATTTATAACTAAATAGTCCTCAAGAGAGTTTGTGTTCATAGATTCGCCTTTTGTTTCTTGTCCATTACGTCTTTCAATTTGTAAGTAGGTAGTTGATGACATAAAACTGAAATAATAGTAAATTATTCTGTCCATCAATTAGCTGTGCAATCTTTTCAGACATTTTCTTGGTTGTGTGTGTTCAAACAATATTGCCAACTTCACATTTCACCTTAGGTTAGAGAATCGTCAACACTGCATCAAAAAATTTTAATTTGTTTAATTAAAATAGCTTTTATACCAATAGTTTTTATATAATTGTATTTACTAACTAAATCTTGTTCTTTTTTAAAATGGGTTTTCATGTATGGGGGTCTGCTAAATGATTCATGCTGCGATTATGAACTGAACTATACTTGTTTGTACAGGATATTTCAAAAACACTTCTTAAACTTGGAGGGTGGATTCATTACACCAAAACAAGTAAAAAGCCCAAATGAACTAGGTCTGGAAATATCTAATCTTTGAGTTACTAACGAATGTTTAGATCAATAGGTTGCAAGGCAACCGGCAGTTTATTTAATGTTGTTAGATAATATAGAATGATGTTATGGATACAAGTATGCTGATGTCCTCATTTATATCCTCTGTGGCAGATGTGGGAGTATTTGACAGGGAGTGACATGCATGATATGTGTGCATGTGTGTGAGGAAGCAAGATGTGAGTTATTGAGTTATTTGACTGTCAGAAACTCACAGTAAATGTTCAAAATGACTTTCTCTTGGTTAATAACTTTAATTATACTACCGGTGGCTTTGCAACACATTTTACTTAACAAAACTAAAAAATAAGGATTTACGGACGTACTTTTATGTGGAAATTTTATATTGTTATTGAGTAAGGAAACCAAGGTTTTCAAAGTATTTGTGAAACACAGACTTGAACAAGTGGTTTTTAAACTCATAAACAGTGTGTCTATGTCCAGATTCTAAACTATTTTAAAGCATGGTTACTAGCAATATTAATTTATCGTGACTGTACAAAAATTTTAATCAACAATTTTATAATCCATTACTTTCTTGCTTTTTCCTACAAGTGTATCAACTAACAGATTTAAATGATGTATTTAATATGTTAATTGTATACCTAAATATCGCCTGTTGGCTGAAATTTTTACATTTGGCAAGTGACCTAAATTAACAATTATACGATTTTGAAAAAAAAAAACACAAGTTTTCATGTATTTGAAACTGAACTTAGTTGACTTCGTAAATTAGAATAAAAGTGTTGTATTTGTAATAACGATCACGTTATATCACGATACTTACATTCTCTCGAAGAACGATGCAAAATAATTAAACCTAGATGTTTGCAGGTATTTCAATTGCAATTCTGAACGCTATTATCGTTGTAAAAATATGTTTTTGAATAAATTAATTAAATATAATTATAAGAACACTGCCACCAAATGCCTGAAAATAGTACAAGCAATCGTCTTTTCTAAAAATTACTACAACTCCTAGGTATTATCTTACATGTGTCACGTCAAGCAAACTTTGAATCGTGTTTAGATTGTTCGGGATTTTAACCTGTAACCATAATATGCACGTCAGAACAATAGTAGTAAGATAATTAAGATATATGTGTAGCGCAAGAGGGAACTAACTACAGTGCTATGTTGTCACAAGGTGCATATGAAATGTTTATTTATACAATATTTTGCCGCCAAAATATTTGTCTCTAATTTAGTCCATGATTCGCGTGGTGTACTCATTATAAGGTTGTTTCCGGATATCCTGCATATATATGTGTGTGTGCGCGCGTGTGCGCAGACCATCTACCAATCAGTGCACATAGGCGGCTCAACTGAATGTTTATTGTCATTGTATCTTGGTATATACATACCTCTCATTTGACTGCTCCAATAATAATAAGGCTATTGTGGCATCACTAGTCTGTGACTTCCCAGTACGACAACAACCCAATAAAAGCCAGTGTTAAAATATTCTATCAGTGGCCCTGAGAGCTGCAAGTATGCATATAAGACACCAACAGATGCAGCAATATCCTCGCCAAAATCTCGTGGCTCTATAAAGTGCTCACTAACGCAGCATATTTGTGAATCATAGCCGCAATACGAGGGTTACTTTTTTTTCAACCTCCGATCGGCTGTAACAAAAGAACGGGAATGAATTAAGGTAATTATTTTGATGTCAAAATAAATGTACATCATTACACTATTGTTCTACATAATCACCGTGCAGATTGAGGCATTTAGTACCGATGCACCAGCTTGCCGATATCCTCCTTGCAGCTAGGATTTGGCACCGAGTGACTTCCACCTTTAACCCACGTTGAACAAGTGGCTTGGAGGACGACACTTCTACACCCATGATGAACTGTAGGACGCTGTTGAAACGTGGCTGAATAGTCAGGAGGCATCATTGTGATGTCTTCACGACGACGTCGGCCCGGTGGAGTGGTAGAAGGTAACAGTGCGAGGAAGAGGAGGGGGTGATAGCAATGACGACAGACGAGTGTAGAGAAAGTGAGGAAGGTTCAGCTTAGTTGCGACAGAAGAGGGCAGACAACACGCGCCGATGATAAACCCACGCAGAGTTGAAGCTGCACACATCCTGCGTCTACGACCAATAGGTTACTCCTACACTCACACATGCACATATCTAGTCTGTGTCCGCTGTTACAATGTTGCCAGACTGCAATCATGCTGCAGGCATACTGGGGTGCAGGAATCTATAGCCTGTTTAGAACAACACTAGGAACTACCACAGTCAGTCTGCACAGAAATGCGTTCATTGACAACTGTAGACTTCAGATTAAAATAAACTAAACATTGTCTACGATCATGTTAACATGAAGTGAACCTGGACGTAATATTGTGAACAGAAACCTACCGAACATGTTAACACGGAATAAAATTGGGCTAAAAGTTGCACAGAGATATCAACAGAACTTAGAGAAGATGACCGATCATGTTAACATGGCGTGAACCTGGGCTAAACATTGTGTAGGAAAATCAACAGGACGTAGAGAAGATGACCGATCATGTTAACATGGAGTGAACCTGGGCTAAACATTGTGTAGGAAAATCAACAGAACTTAGAGAAGATGACCGATCATGTTAACATGGAGTGAACCTGGGCTAAACATTGTGTAGGAAAATCAACAGGACGTAGAGAAGATG